>OY757910.1:4318458-4483458 GCA_963585895.1 Sepioteuthis lessoniana | reverse complement strand
TTACGACCTGATATTCCAATTCGGTTCTATTTGGGTCGTTCCTGGCCTTTCTGCGAATGTTCTGACGGCTTTTAAGCTCCAGACGCTGCTTTCGTAACGATTTATTTATATATTATATAATTTTCATTTCTTTCTTGAAAATCCTGAGTCATTGTTATCTATTTTCTTTACTTTGGTTCTAATCAGGTTTTTCTTTGATTTTATTGCATTTTCTATCGTACGCCTTGTGTTTGGTATGATAGAATCAATATATATATATATATATATATATATATATATATATATATATATATATATATATATATATATATATATATAGGTGTGTGTGTGTGATGTGTGTATGTGTGTGTGTAATGCAACCTAGACACATTACAGATTAATATATTTGATAACATAAGATATCACTCACCGCTGATATACCTCATAAGAACGAAATTTCACATCACTCACAAGGGATACCATTTTGCTAGTATATTAAAAAAAAGCTTCGGTTTTTTTTCTTGTTTTTATTTTTGTTTTTTGTTTTTTTGTTGTTGTTTTTTTTTTGTTTTGTTTTTTTGGCGGGGGAATTTTTGTTTTTGTTCAGTTTTTTGTTTCAAAACTGACATTAATGCTAATTCCATGCACACACGCGCGCGCTCGCACACACACACACACACACACACACACACACACACATATATATATATATATATATATATATATATATATATATATAAACAGAAAGATTTTATTTCTATATTGCTATTTTGTTATTACTTTTAATCTATTTAACTGTTGGATTATTATTTTCTTTGGTCCAAATTTATTCAGTTTGCAGCTAAATGACAATGCTGAAATAAATATGCTATAGATTTATTATCTGAAAATCTTATATCTACTATTTTTACCGGCATGATTTTACTTAATAGAATAGATGTGTATTTGTATGTGTGAGTCTGTGTGTCTGTGTCTCTGTATGTGTGGGTGAAATTTGATATGACTATTGCCAAGGTCATTTTTTGAAGCTGGGGAAATCTTAGAAAGTGTTTTAAAAGTTTTCTCAGATCTATATTGCTTGTGAAATCTTCCGACTGTAAATCGTTTATTAATCTTGGGAACAATTTAAGAGCAAGGAAAACAGAATCGGTATTAACTGATTGAAAGATGAGTTAGCGTTTAAATATTACTCCCTCTCTTCTTGCTCGACATAAAATAAACGTGGTTTTCGGAGATGATTGTTACTGTCGAGAGAAAATGTATGTGAAAACTGTTCTATCTTCAACACCGATTTCTTTTGTTTTGTTTTTTTCTTGTCATCCATTTGAATTTGAATGGAATTGATACAAATATGATCAACTATATGTTTGGCAGGATTGAAAGGAAACGTCTATTTTAAATAGATGGAATCTAGAAAGCCCTTGTTACTTTCTAATAGTCTATATTTCCATTTAAATACAAAAATGGAAGGCACGAGGCCTTATGGTTTTGTGGGGTAGGAGAAAAGAGCGGTCATCCTATAACTAATTGTCTACGGTGTTCTAGCTCGCCACATTCGCGGACCCATTCAAAAGTACAATATATACACAATCATCCTTCACCAACCACGCTACATTCACCAAAATACCGCAATTGCCCTATGAGAAGACCAACTTAAAAAATCCCGAGATGAAAAGTATGATTTTATTTACAAAACATGACTTTATTTACGAAATTTTGTATGTTGGGGATGGGAGAAAAAATCCAAAACGAAAGTAAAAAGCGAGAAAAACAAGGAAAAAATTCCCCGTTTAGTTACCCTTCCATCCCCACTTTCTATGATATGAAGGCCGACCGTTTCCGATGTCCTAGAACACCGAAAACAAGCCTGACCTACCCTATATGGGAGGGGGACCTAATCTAATGGTCGCTCTTCTCTAAAATCCTACTGTTACATACTGACCCTTGACCAAGCTGTCAATCAGAGATGCACCTGTGTAAATAAGCGGAAGAAGATCATGTGATCTAATCGGAAGTAAGTGGGTGTTATGAAATAATATATGCAGATGGTCGCCGCAGTTGAGTCAGTTGGAGACAGGGAAGGCCAAAACGAGAGCCAGCTTACAAGTCAGTGAGAACACCCAGCTGGGGGATGTTGTCCTCAATGGCTTTCGGTTGAGCAACCCCAGCCGAGATGTGGAAGAAGTACTAAGTGGGTTCTTGAAGATAACACAGTGTACTATGGTCAAGAGAAGAAGTTATGGGTCAATATGGCAATCTGTCTTGTCTCCCCCCCCCACTCGTCCGTCTGTCTCACACAACACAGAAGCTTCAACTCCTTACGAAAGAATAAAAAGATGTACATATTCTTATAAAGACGTGTTGTCCTCCATTACTTCAACCACAAAATACAACACTAAGTATTACATAAAAGCACATAGCTGTTCTTTCGCTGTTTGGAACAACTTCTGCGACATCTGTTGTTTGAAAAGAGAACTACTACTCCAGGGAAATGTCATGGAATTAGCACACTTACTGGATTTTCACTGGGGTTATTATTAAGCAGTAAATATAAAAAGAGATAAGTCACAAAATATTTTTTCTTTAATCGCTGAATATTCTGGCTAATTATGATATTCCTTAAATAAACTTGATTAAATAATTAAAATTAATGATATATTTTTTCCAAGCCAAGCAGAGGAAAATATTATGGAATAATCCAAGACTGAGAAAAAATATTAAATGATATTGTAAAAGAAATGTCAGCAGAAACCTGAATATGCAAATCGGTCAATAGTTAAAAGGCAATTCTGGCAAATCTCAACAAATAGTTAAGGTTGCTGAAAAGAAACATGGCTCTGACAAAAGAATGTCACAGTCCGGTCGGGTGTATCCTTGCTCAGGTGGCAGTCGGTAATGATTGGCATTCTCGAGCCTTAGGGGGCCGTAACTCCAGACTTTAAACCTCTTCGGGGGGTTATCGCCTGGCGCCTAAGGTGCCTCTCTTTAGAGGAATGCCGACGAGCCCCAAGGCATTTTTTGGACTGCCGGGCGCACGTGGGCTTCGGTCCTGTGTCTGGACCCACCTAAACCGGCCATGTGCCACACTTGTATGCTTGGTGGGGCGTATGAAAAATACCGGCTCTGACAAAAGAATTGTTAACTGAAAAAATAGAAAGAATAGTAAAACTTATTGAAGAAAGCAATTCACATTCCATCGATAAAAAATTAGCAATTGATAATATATATATATATATATATATATATATATATATATATATAAAGAAACAGTTCACATACACATACATGTGTCTGTGTGTATGTGTGTGTGAGTACCCTTAAAAACACTTCGAGAGTTATATTTTGTCGGTATTACTACAAATCAATCTGGAGGTGCCCGTGGTGTAATGGTTATCGTCATTGGAAATGGACACGGCGACACGAGTTCAAATCCTGGACGAGATTGATGGCATTTCACATAGCACTTGGGAAAGGTATGAATCCTCTTATTCTCCCTCCAGCTATGGGTAAATAATAGGGCAGACTGGGTTCTTCAGCCTTGGTAAGCCAACTAGTCTAGAAGGAAAACTCTGAATTCAAACCTGTTAAACCTCCGCTTAAAAATTCAAACCTGTTAAACCTCCGCTTAAAAATCAACCTTGTGTCATATCCTGCCCGAGCGGAGAGGTTGGTAAATATGTATAAATCAACTAAAGTTCCACGGGAAATAACTTGAAAACATCATTTGCATGAGTAAATAATTCACCTCTCAGTTTTTCCACTGTCATTTTTGTTATGACATCCTATCCGTATGCGTTAATTATGAAAACAGTTTCGGCACGAAGTATTGCATGTTTGCACGATTTTTGTTTTTACATCTTTCACAATCTTGTCATTTCAGTCAATTTAAGCCTATCAGTATCTTTCTTTTGGAGCATACGACGAATTCAATTTCCTGTCAAAAGAAGTAAAACTTACGAAATTAAACAGCAATAAGCCTGTTCACCCAATAGATGGGTGACCATTTAGTAACATTAGGTTTTGTGAGCAATCCAAGGTTTTTATGCCAGACATGAACAAACGTTAGAAAATAACAAGTTTTATATATACTGCTTTTAGCTTAAAATATTTCTTATATAATTTATAAAACCGGACGTAGTGGAATTTGAAAAAAATAATGGTGTTTCTGATCGATCTCATCAGAAAGCTTAATCGAAAAAAATTGTAACATTCCATACCCAAATGTTTTTAAATCAACTTAAAATTCATATGAATAATGGATCTCAATAAAACTTTCTATCTTTATTTCCTTACTTTAAAAGTGTATTTATTAAATATTCTCCAGCAATAAGATTTACGGCAAATTTTTTGTGAATAACAGACATATTCAATTTATAAAATAAACCGACTAATTAGTCATAGAATAGACACACTTCAGATAAATCCCGGCAGCAATGAATTATTTATTCGCTGCAAAAAAAATCAAAATATCCACTTCTAGAAATTTAAAATTTCTGAAAAAAAACAATATCGTTTTTTCCAACATTTTAGTCTAATTTAGCAAATTACTCTAACAACATAGCATTGAAAATATCAACATTGTCATCGAATAATTTGAATACATGTAATATTTCCTTTTACGCCCGTGTAATTCCAAAACTTAATACATATACTTGCTCCATTCTGTCAATAAGATCTACATCTTACTTCATGATTTCTCATAATCCTTTCTTTCTGTTTTTCAGAACATACCTCTATTAGAAATATTTAACAATACATTTCTATCATACATTTAATAGTCCTATTTTATCAATAATACATGAATTAATTTCTAGTCTTCAACATTTCTTTAGTCTTTATTCACCATAAAACAAAACAACTGCCAATAGATACAATGTCAGAAATATATATATATATATATATAGATTTATTATTGACGATTCACAAGTGAGTGACCGAGTTTTGCCGAAATTTGCTTAAAGATTTTGAATTAAAATTACGAAATCCTATTTGTATTTACCAATTTCTTTCTCTACCGACAAACATTTTTTTAGTTTGCTATTGCAGATAGCAAAGCAATGAAGTTGTGGAAGAGCGGTTATTATTTATTAATTAAAGACGACAAATAAAACCAAAAGTTTAATTTTATTTACTCGTTTCAAATCCATTCAGCATAAATATACAACCGTCATTACAGGTGAATTTTCATCGACTGTAAAATAAGATGTAATCATTAGAGGAAATAAAAATTTGGATGTAATCATTTGATAAATCTCACTTGTGATAATACGGGATTTATAAATAGATGATTATTAGATAATGATGATGCAGTATTTTTATGTTAATCATGTCAGCAAAATAAATATTCAAATATTGCATTTTCATAAATAACTTTTAAAACATAATACGTATTTATTTAATTGTATTTAATTCATTCGATTATATTTCCAAAAGAAATAACGTTTTCATAAATAATTTTGAAATTATATTTCTAATTCATTTATATCAATCAAAAATAGCTTAAAGACAGTTCGAAAAATAACTGTTTAATTATTTCATTAACATAATTTTCTTTTCTTTATTTTTTTTTTTTTTTTTATTGTTACTGCAAAATTGTCATGAAAACTTTCAGCAAGCAATATGAGTTAATTTGATTTAATTTTTCAAATTATGTTTTTAAATATATAATTTCTTTCTAAATAACAAAAAAATGTGTATAGTATAAGTTAATGGTAAGATATTCCTGTTAACGCTAATTTCATTGTTATCCACACAGGCGAGAAATTTATCTTAAAAATACGACTTAATTCTTAAAGTTCTTATTTTTTGTTATTTGTGTGTGTTTGTGAGTGTGTATGTGTGTGTGTGTGTGTGTGTGTGTGTGTGTGTGTGTGTGTGTGTGTGTGTGTGTGTGTGTGTGTGTGTGTGTGTGTGTGTGTGTGAATACGCAAAAGAATGGGAAAGTATCCATTGATTTTTACGATCAGACACTTAATAATCCCAAAATGAACGTAGCTGACAAGTCTAGATATAATTGTCTCCGATTCATTTTCTGTTTTCATCGTCTCTATAAGAATTTTACTATCATTAAATTTAAATAGTGTAAAGGTCAAAAAAATTGCAGAAAATACGATATTTACAGAATGAAACTTACTTTAATCAAGAGACTAAAATGTCCATCAACACTTTTGACCTTTACAAATGATTATTCTTTTTGAAAAGTTGTGTTAAACTGTCTCGAAATAGTGTTAATGAATATAAAAAGACAACAAGGAATTTTTTCTTTTCACAAAAACAGAAGCAAAACACAAAGTATTTCGATATTTGTATGTGACATTGAGATGTTTAGACGAAAACTTTTCTAGTTTTTCTTCAATTTATTTTTACAGAAATATTCGAAGAAATATTTCCAACCTATAACGAACATTATGCTGTTATTTTTGAAACAACATTTGAAGATAATAGTTCTATTTCATTGTTTACACATATCTTGAACTGATTCGGATACCTTGAATTAAACTGCTCAAAGAACTTATGATATACAATGTATATGATGAGATTGTTAGGAGAAATTCATTCAATAACAGATTAAGGTCCTATATTTAAAAATACAATACCAAAGGAAAGTCAGAACCTAGATTGGCTGAAAAGTCGTGAAAAGAGACATTCTCTACCACACTGAACCAATTGAGTGTTGTGGATAAGTACCACATTGTTGTTATTAAGTGATAATAATCGTAAAATTAGAAAATAACGAGGACATTTTTTTAAATCATCAGAAAAGATTATATGACAAGTACATATCGAAATATTTCCTATTATTCATATTGATATTTTGTTTACAGTTTACGGGAGTGATAAATTGAGTCAGTAATTGCTGTTTCGAAATAAAAGCGATAAAACTATGATCAAAGCAGAATTCAATTTATAGTTTCTGTATAAATAATAATTCAGTGAACGGTTCATTTTCCTTCCGTTTTAGAAATTTGTTCAAAGCAATACATCTCTAAAGAATATATCTAAAAATCTAAATTAATCTAGAATCAATATCAATGGCAGCTGTTTCAAGAATCCAATTCCTTCACGAAGACGTTGAATTCTGCCATGTCTTATTAGCAAATGCCATCCTTTCAGCTATTTTCCTACATTTGTGATTTCTTGGGCACCATTCTATTTAGCTTTTGTACTGTTTGTTATTCTTCCTTCTGGCTGAGTTCTTTCCTCTTCCATCTTTGCTGCTAAGAGGTCCCGATGGTATAATGGTTATCGTCATTGGAAATGGACACTGTGACCCGAGTTCAAGTCCTGGTCGAAGCTGTGTGCTTTTCACATCACGGAAAGTAATGAATCAAACAATTCTCCCTCCAGCTCTAGATAAATTGTTTGACTGACTGGTTTCTTTAACCAGTGTAGGATAAGAAAAACTTTGAATCATACCTATTAAACACCGCTAAAAAATTTGACCTCGTATCGCACCCTGTTTTTGTGAGGGGAATAATACATATATATATATATATATATATATATATATATATATATATATATATATATATATATATATATATATATATATATATATCTTTGCTGTTAAATAATTTCCTGTATCTCTTACATTGATCTTCGCTCTGAAACACGTTGATTGCTTTCTATCTCTAAGAACTATTATCATGTCTTTTTTTTTAGGTGGGGAGGAGTCTTTCTTGAGATTCTTATTTCTCCAGATACATTCTATATCACAACACTAATAAATTAGACGATCTTTCAAACCCAATATTGCTCGATATTCCGACGAAGTATTAGTCTGTACTGACGTGATTTTTTAATGATTCATTGGAGTAATCTATTATTGGTCGAAAATAATAACGTTCAAATGATATTAGCGAACATAGCAGTTTAAATAAGTTGTATCTAGTGAAGCCAAAGAAGACATCAGACAAAATATCTGGGAGAGGAATAATATAAACCAGAAGAAAATGATAGTAGTTGATAGAAATAAATTAGGAGACATTACTGACGCAAAGATTATATTAAAATTCCACATTATTAAAAATAAACACAAGAAAAGATCGATTAGAAACAAAGCAAGAATAAAGAATTTTCAAAAGCTTAGCACAAGCGACAGATGTTTCCAAAAAGTCTTTAAAATTGAAGTGATCGTGCGAAATATTCAAGCATATTGTATTTAGCAGTTGGATTGTTTATAGGTTGACATTGTTCGCTTGCAAAGCCAGTAAAACCAATTATTCACACAACGTTGGTTATCATTAATTTCATCATTCATCCATTGCAAACTGCATTTTTATTAAACATGAAAAAGTGACGCTAATACTTAACGTTCGAAAGCTAAAATAAAATTAAGAAGAAACAATTAAATTAGAATTCCTGGTAAGATTTATGCAAATTTTTGTAAAAATAATAAAAGAGGAAAATAGAGACGGAAGTAGCCACGGAAGAAAAGATGGGGGTACGGTTAAATAATTGACTAGTAACGCGTTCTATCG
Organism: Sepioteuthis lessoniana; assembly: GCA_963585895.1. NCBI lineage: Eukaryota > Metazoa > Mollusca > Cephalopoda > Myopsida > Loliginidae > Sepioteuthis > Sepioteuthis lessoniana. The sequence continues at coordinate 4,474,999 of OY757910.1, read as the reverse complement.
TGGAACTTTATGTGTGACTTCATTGAAAAGATATATTTTCAATTCTTTTAGAGCTTTGAGCCAACCATTTTATTTCTGATAAAGCGCAATATTGCTTAAAACGAAATTTTAAGTATTAATGTGAATTTTTGAATATTAAAATCAGACGTCTTATAACTGAATAACGTCCGTAAAATGTTGGTTGGTAAACGTGATAAGCTTATTGAAGTCAAGATGAAATGAAATATTCGTGAAAGAAAATTCAAATATGAAAAGAGAACAGGAAAACTAGAAATAAAAGAGAAAAGTTATTAAATAATATTCTGGGTAGCAATTTTGAGTCCTCTTTTTCCTTTTATCTTCTTCATTTGATAATGAAGATTATTACTATTATTATTATTATCATTATTATTATTATTATTATTATTATTATTATTATTATTGCTGTTGTTGTTATTATTGAACTGTCGCTGAATTTTATTAATAAACTTCTCTACAGTATCTGCTTGAGCGGTGGGGCTCTATGGTATCGTGGCTAACGTATTCGACTGTAACATCGTAGTTATACTTGCTGGATCCTTATGCTTTGGTGCACATCCTAAAAGAGTCCATAGAGATAATGGAATTTTTAATTTCTTCGCATCTTTAAAAATTATTTACAAGGTTCATTTTATAAATAAGACGAATTTTTTAGAGAAAACAATTTTTTTTTTTTGCATTGTTTGGAATTGGTTTATAGCAAAAATTATTCTAATCATGCAGAAACATTTGTTTTGATGCTATTCAAAATGGCAGCAAATCAGACTGATCCAGCTTAAACAGAAGTCTGTCATCAAATTTTAGGTGGCTGAGAAGTGCAAACCAGGTGATATTTACAAAAGAATGTTTGATGTCCATAGAAAAGCAACTTTAGTAAAAAAAAAAATGTTTATCAGTAGTTTTGTCACTACGAGCTTGAGTCGAAAAGACAGTCCTAAAGTTGAAAAGACACTGACTTTCCTGTAAAGAAATAATTCCGGGCGCTGAGACTGTTCTGGACAATGAAAAGGCTCATCATTATAGATTTCCTTGAAAAGGTTGCAGCTGTAAATAGTGCTTTCCAATTTCCAACTCATGAGACAAAATTTACCTTTTTTATTGAATGATCCTCATATATAGTAACTATAAGAAAGGTATTATCTCAGTCTGAAAAAATATTCAAATTGTCATGATTTGCTTACAAGTTCGAGAAATCTTTCAATCTTGGACTCAAATCAGGTCTTTTAAGAATATGAAGAGATCACAATCGGTGGCCACAGATGCTATGGATCAGTTGTGAGATTCAAAATTTGGTTCAAAGATACGGATCAAGAGATTGCTAGAATTTTTAGGGAAACTCACACAAATTCTACAATTTTATTTTAAATTGAACTCAAGTAAATAGTTTTTAAAATAATTGGATATTTATTGTTGATGTCTGAATATATCATTCTTCTTTAGGAAGCCTCAGATTACAACATTCAAGGTCGAAGCATTCTTCGACTAATAAAATAAGCAACGTGAAATCGTTTCGTTTCGTTTGGTTTTATTGTACATAAGTCATTATACATATCAAAACAGTTCTATTTCAAGCAATTCAGTTTAGCATAAGTGCGAAGTTTAGTTCCGTTTGATAGTTTTTATAGATAGGACTGTATCAAGTGCTACCACTCCGGGCCAGAGTGGACCTGACGGCGATGGCAATAATTGGGTACTCTGCATTCCCCAAAGCTTCAGCATTACTGGAGCCTCACCATCAGATTGTTTATTGTCATATCCAGGACACTTGTTGGGGGATTCTTACCGCTTTGCAGAGATGCAGCCGGTGTATTCTACAGCCACAGACGACTGGGCTAGTGAAGTTGTTGTAAAAAGTCGTAGTAAGAAAAAATGTCATAAAATTTGATTGAAGAAACTTTGCCCAGTCGGCTGGGGCTGTAGAATACACCGACTGCTTCTCTGCAGAGGGGTAACCCCGCCTAACGAGTGTCCTGGGTATGACGTTAAACAATCTGATGGTGAGGTTCTAGTAATGCTGGAGAATAAGGGAATGCGGAGTGCCCTTTCATTGCCATCGCTCCCAGGTCCACTCTGGCCTAGAGTGGTAGCACCTGATAAGGGTCCTATCTATGGGTTAAATAGAACTAAACCGTGGTTTGAGCTTACTGTCTTTGCATTTAAACTGTAATGCTAAACTGAATTGTTTAATATAGAACTGTTTTGACATTTAACTGTGTGTAAACAAAACTTCTACTAATACGAAACAGAATTTGCTGAATTAGAACTGTTTGAATAAATTGAATAGCTTGAAATAGAAATGTCTTTGACAATTAAAACTGTGTACTCATGCTAAACTGATTTGTTTGAAATAGAACTGACTATTTGTATAAAAATAGATTTGACGTTAAATAACCTACAACGGTTAATATGCCATTAAACCCAACCAACTAAAGCAACTAGTATACTTAACTACTAAATTAACAATTTAGTTCCAGAAAATCAGAAAGAGCAACAAAGAGATTAAAGTCCAGTCTGAAAGTCTCATGACTACTGTTGCCAAATTGCTAAAGACATAACCTACGTAAGACGAGCACTGAATATTTGAACTCTATTTGAGTTATCATTCAGAAACTACTCGAAAACAGTGTTCGAGCTAATCTCAAAATTGATAATAAGTGTAATACCATATATATATATATATATATATATATATATATATATATGGGGGAGAGTAAAATTTCGAATGACGTTCTTAGACAGAAAGGAAAAGAGTAGGAAAATTAGATGGAGATGTTTCGTTATAAGAAAAGCGTCATCAGAATGAATTCATTATTCTACAAAAAAATTAAATCTACGTGACAAGGTAGGGAAGCACACACACTCATACGCATATATACGTGTGTGTGTGTGTGTGTGTGTGTGTATGTGTGTGTATTATAATAAAAGTTAATTGCGTCTGACTTTAACCAAAACTACGTCACCAACGAAGTCAAAATTCCCTAAGATATTGGCGTCATATTCTCAATGATTTTATTTTCATTTAAATCTCAGTTATTTATAGAATATTTTCTGTATTATTTATACAGTTGGCTTTATCAAAATACGAATATTAAGTAATTATATTCATATATACAACCAAATAGCGGTTTAGAGCTTTAACAGGGAGGCTAATTTACATATTAATCTTTAAAATTTGATTCTAATAAACATTTACTGGGTATTATTGACTTCTAATTGTTTGCTTGTATTTTAATAAAGTTGTGCAAAAAATTCCTGCGATAAAACTGAAAAGAAACCCATTAAAAAAAAATAAATAACTGTAATTTTATTCTTTATTACATTAAAACTTAAATATTTGCTCTCGGTGGCCGCATATGTTTTCATATATATATATATATATATATATATATATACGTGTGTGTGTGTGTGTGTGTGTGTGTGTGTATTAATCATTATTCTTGTTGTTTTGCGTTTTTTGTTTTAATGGGAGGTGGGGGTCTTTTTTCTGGTTTATATCTTTAAGTATTATTTTCATGAAGAAAGAGGATATTTTGTTTTAAAAAGTTGGTTTTAATTTCACATCTTCAGGTGTAAAATCCGTTTTTGTTTTGTTGTTAAAGATATTTTTTGTTCTTCTGAGGGTGTAGTATTTCTTTTAAAATTGGGTAGGTTTCTTTCGAGATTGTTAGTCATGGCGTTCGTTGGTAATATCATATATTTTCTTTTTGTCTTCTCTCTTTTGTGGTAATCATTTTTAATTTTGTTTAGTTTGTATGTCTTTCTTTTTACATAGTGTATGAAGTGATTAGGATAATGTAGGGTTTTGAATGTGTTTTCAAAGCGCTCTCCTCCAAGAATCTGCCACCATCAATTTACGGCCAGGTTTTTATAACATATTCCCATTCTTCGGTGGGGCAAGGAAAAATAGATGCATTTCCTTGTAATATCAAACAATGTTCGTGATATTTTTCCCGATGATATAAACAAAAATTAGTATGCGTCTCTTCTTTGATACGCTTACATTTGTTTTTGTTTTTTTGTTTTTGTTTTTTTTTTGTTTTTGTTTTTTTAGCGGAATAATAAATTTATTTGGATGACGCTATTCTTATAGCAAAACATCTCTATCTGATTCTCCATACAACCTTCCTTCCTTCCTTACTTCCTTCTATCTCATCTCTCTCTCTCTCTCTCACACACACACACACATACATACATACATACACACACACACATATATGTAGTCTCTCGCGAGAAGATGTATAAATACATAAGCTCGCGAGACCAACAGATGCCATTAGTAAATGAACTTGGCGACCTTAGTCGAGAGTAACCCGAAGGAACCCTTTTCAATAGCTACAAAACCGATGTGTTTGGGGGCGCTACTCCATTCTCTGGATTGCTCCCCTTTACCCTTGATCCTCACCTTATAGTGCTGAGAGCTAAGCAAAGCGGCACCAAGTACCATTTTTAGAGTCTTTGGTATGACTCCACCTGGGATTGAACCCCCAGGTCTCCTGGACCCTATATATATATATATATATATATATATATATATATATATATATATATATATATATATATATATATATATACGTGGTGCCTTCAATAGATTTCCAGATTTTTTTTTGTACAGGCATTTAAAATTGTCGTTGACACTTAAAAATTCAGTATGTTATTACTATACATCTGATCAATGTTTTTATGATTTCAGGTTTAAATGAACAGCTACAGCAGGAATTGGAATACACTCTACTAAAGCCTGATTGTCACAGCTGGTGAATTTCAAAAATGCAATCAGGACTTTACAAGAACGATATGCAGTAACATTCTGTTTTAAACTTGGAAAAAATGCCATGCGATGAAAACTGGATCTACTGCTATGACCCAGAGACCTAGAGACAGAGTTCCCAGTGGAAGCCTGCTGGCTCTCCCAGACCCAAAAAGGCCAGATAGAGCAAATCCACCCACAAGCTTTTGATGATCCTTTTTTTTTTTTTTTTTGACAGCACTGGGATGATCTACATGCACTGGGTTCCCACTGGACAGACAGTCAACAAGGAATACTATATTGAGGTTTTAAGGGAGCTCAGGAAGAGATTCAGTCGGAAGAGGCCAGCACTCTTCAAATCGAGTCAGTGGTATTTCCAGCAGGACAATGCACCAGTCTACAACTCCATCCTTGTCACAGACTATTTGATCAAGATGGGCATCAAGACAGTTCCTCAGCCTCCCTATAGTCTGACCTTGCTCCCAGTGACTTTTGGTTATTCCCTAATCTCACAGGCTGCCGTTATGAGACAATTGAGGAGATGAAAGAGGCTGTGACGAAGGTCATTGACACGCTCACACACTCCATGGGGCTTTTTAGAAGTTGTTAGAACAGTAAAACAAGTGCATTGCAGCCGGAAGAGATTACTTCGAATGGGGACTAGAGTTTCCTGTGTGTACTATCAATAAAAGTGCCCATACGAAAAAAAAGTCTGGAAACTTATTTAATGAGCTTTGTATATATGTATATACATACGTATATATATGTATATGTATATATATGTATACATATATGTATATATATGTATACATTTATGTATATATATGTAAATATATGTACACATATGTATATATATATGTATATATGTGTGTATATATATATTTATGTATATGTACATATATATAACATTAAAAAATAGAGGGGCGTATTCTCGTGGTGTAATAGTTAGTGATGTGTATATTTATATGAATATCAGTATATATGTATATCAATATATATGTATATGTATATATTTGCACATATATATATATATATATATATATATATATATATATATATATATATATATATAAAGCATTTAAAAAAGAGTGGTGTGTCCTCGTAGTGTAATGGTTAATGTGATAAACCTATACTACAAAAACCAATTTCATAATAATTATAAGATAGATAAACATATATTAAAATACCTTATCCAAAAAAATGTCCTCCTTACCGACCCTACCAAAAAAGTTAGACTTATCATTTACTATAGCATATTTAAAACCTTCAACCTAATTATTTATAATAACACTTCCAGCTTCCACCGAACTTCTTGATAAGACAAACATCGTATATATATTTAAATGTCCTTTGGGAGACTGTTTCTCTAAAGAAAATAATGCGTATGTTGGTTTTACCACTACAACTCTTTCTAGACGGCTTGCAATAGACCCTAATGATTCTAGCTCGATAGCCTTACATCTTAAAACTCATTCTTTTCCCAAATCCAAGTTTCGAAAAATTCTAGTTGAAAACACCACTATAATAGCACAAGAAAATGATAAGCTACGACTACAAATCCTAGAAGCCCTACATATGAAAACAAAAAATATAAAATCAATCGAAATAGTTTTGAAAATAGCGACAATGTTTTGAAATGCCATTAGATTCTTTTAAATATTCCTTATTTCTTGATAATATTCTATTTCCGTTGATAGCGTTCTGTTTTTTAAATTCATTAGCAACTCAGTTTTATCCAACTCTGTTTTTGCGTAGTTTTGTTATATCATAAAAACCAAAAAACAATCAAAACTCTTTAAAAACACTCTTTACAAATGCAAGCAACCCCTGATGATGGCCAGTTAAAGGTCCAAAAGCGCCTAGGACAGTTTTGGTTATTTCGTCCACCAATTCCAACCTGAAACCAACACACTTATCAGAAAACTTGAAAGGATCTTTATTAAATTATATAGACAAAATGTGTCTTCATTATTTAATCAAACATGCTTAAATAAAAGACTGCAGCCAAACTACACCCGCACGCACACACACACACACACACACACACACACACGCGCGCGCATATATATATATATATATATATATATATATATATATATATATATATATATATATATATATATATATATATATATATATATATATATATATATATATAACATCAAAAAGTAGAAGTGGGTGTCCTCGTGGTCTTGTGGTTAAAGTGATGGACTGCGGAATCGTAATAAGCGATATATATATATATATATATATATATATATATATATATATAGTATGCATAAGCGATATATATATATATATATATATATATATCATCATCTTGTGCCACCAACACGGATATCCCAGACCCCCTCTCTCGCCACTCCACCCTATCGTTCATCGCTTCTGGCAGGTCCTCAGGGCTACATCCCGTATCCTCACAGAGCTGCTGTATGTAGGTTCGAGCTGGTCGCCCTGCTTTTTCTAGGTCATGTGAGTGGGTCCATCGGAGAACATCACTTATGAGCTCGTCCTTGCTTCTCCCGCAGTGTCCTACATGTCTGGTTCGTCTAACTTTGATAGTTTTCGTGATGGGTAGTAGGTGGCCGTATAGCTGCTGTTTTGTGGGGTGTTGCCTCCAGGACTTGTATACATTTAAAAAATATATATATATATATATATATATGTGTGTGTGTGTGTGTGTGTGTGTGTGTGTGTGTGTGTGTGTGTGTGTGTGTGTGTGTGTGTGTGTGTGTGTGTGTGTGTGTGTCGTAAGAAAATACTGCCTTATACAATAAAGTTATTGAGTTATGCCAACATAAAAGTTCAATAGAAATCACAAGACAATAAAAGAATTAAAAATAATATGATGAAAGCAAGAAAAATCTCGTTTTAAGAACCTCAAAAAAAGAGATTTAAGAATAAATTAAAAAGGTAATTTGCAATAAAACCGGATTGAATGGGTATCATGATCCTGTTTAGTGAATTCGATTCTTACCGGGTGATCTATACAACTGGCCTTGTGCTAAAATCAGTTGAACATAAAAAGAACGTTGACCAGCAACAAAATATTTGACAGTTCTGGTATTGTGTCTATAAGCAGAGAGAAAAGATCCAGAATATTCAAAACATTTATTAAAAGCACAAAATGAACCAAGCTACAAATTTTAACTTAATATCACAATAAGAGACATGTAAATTAAGTGAATGGGAACTGCCACGAAATCTTTCTTCTTGAACTTCTAATGGTAAAAAAAACAAACCTTTTCTTCATACACAAATCTTACTATAAGTTGTAAATAAAGCCAGCAAATCGATCCTTATCTTATGAAAAAAATATCCAGGGAAATACGAGATCATTTGGGAAGACGTAGTTCATAAAAACGTTCAATTAAAACTCGCGAAAATTGAGAAAACAACATAAGACGAAATGATTATTTCATTAAACAATTTTTTCAATGCACCATGAAAATTTTAACTTTAACAATAACATACAAAATTTTTATAAAGGTTTCAAGAAAAAAAAAACTATTTTCTTCTGCGGGAGGAAAAATACTGTCTTCAATTTTTACGACAACCAACTCTGTTATTTTCAAACACACACAAAATAGATTAATAAAAAATCATTAACTTCAGTAAATTTTCTTTTTTGTTTCGGGTAGAGAAAACCATATTAATATTAATTTCTTCTTTATTCAGCAAAATAACTTCCACTTCAAGATATCTTACTGTCTCGGTATTTTCTGCGATCCAACAGCCTTCAAAAGCTTTTTCCAGTCGTTCTTTCGTAAAGTCCCTTACCTTTAATCAAATATTCCCTCTTTGCGAATTTTGGCCGACGCACGGTTCAAGATGCGCAACTTTGTTGTTTTTTTTATTTATCATAATAATATCTTAATAAAATAAATATTTATGTTTTCTTCATTCGTCTCTTTTTAACTATTCAAAGACTTGTTAGTTCTTTTAAATCTTTTTAAAAAATTTTGATTGGAACAAAAACTTATTTGTTAACGAAGATTCTTCGTGATGACTAGAGAGCTACAATGAAGGACCAAGTTGTCCGGAATTGAGGTTGAATCTTTCAAGCAAATAATCAACCGACACACTTTAGAAAAATAAAGGGAAAGGAGGAGTAATATTTTGAGCGGGTATTGTTGGCAGTAAAATTATAGGTCCCTTCAAAATTGATGAGGGAGTGACAATAGATGCAGAGGATTACAGAGATAAGTGCCAACCGGAATGCCTTTTGATTAGTGACCAATCAAGAAGATTTACGCTAAACAGTTTATTTATGTATAATATGCTAACTATATCATATATCAATAATAATACACTAAATAATCAATTCATGTATAATCAGCTAAATCGTATATTCATGTATAATAATGATACATAACATTCTGCTGAGCTGGCATCTGCCTACCTTGCCACCTTTCTCAAAAAAACTTTCAAAGACACCAAATTAGAATGGACTCCAAGCTCTCCAGATATAAATCCAATAGAAAAGTTGAGGCTCATAAAAAATAAAGATGTATATGAGAATAGAAAAGAATATTCCATGATATATCTCTGAAAAGCAATAAAAACTTCATGTTAAAGCCAAAACAGTAGAAGAGTTCACAAAATCAATGGATGAAAGACTACTGGAGATATCAGAGTCTATGTACAAAAATAAAACAATTATTTATTTGAGTATATAAGATATTGTGTTTATCAAACATACGTTGATATCATCTATATCTTTAGAATTTATTTATGAATGAATAAACTTTAAATAATAATAAAACATGACACTGCAATATATATTGTACAAATTGTACTTTTATATAAGATCAATTTTATTGTGAAAACGTTGACATGAAATATAGCGTAGATAACAAAAAAGAAACATAATATGAACACCAAACCACATGTTAATCCTCCGAATAACATTTAACATTCAAGTTTTGTTGATTTTAGCACAATATCTGCGTTTCAATGAAGATAAGACATGCACAACTTAGAGCAATATTTGGCAGGTACACACGTTTTCAACATTTTCTTTTGACGATATCTTATATTCATATAAATCATTTTCGTTTTTCAAAGTTCTTTAGCGACTTTTCGTGACCTGACGACACTTTTCAAAGCATTGATCCGACTTTGATTCACTGAATTCTTTAGGGATTTTTCAATTTCTCCAGATAACTGAAACATCTGACCAAACAGAACGAAATAGATAAAAGACAACGTAAATGGACAAGTTTAAAGAATATTCTGCATGTAAAAGAACGTCTACTGTATTCATTTTTTAAACTGAGAATGGAAGTTGCCATGTCTGAAAAAGGTTTGTTGTGTTTTAATAGATTCTTCAAACGAGCCACTTCATTTGAGTTGCAATAAAGCGAAATCATTTCCTTTAAATCCTACAAATGACATAGAAGAATTTATGTCCCTGTCGACCGATATGTTGAAGATTGTCCCAAATCTAGCTACCATTTCTCCATCTTGAATTCTCCAATTTTTTTTCCTTACCAGTGACTCTGTATCATATATTTTATAATTTTTTTTATTCTTATTGTTACTTATTGTTATTACCCTACGACATTTTCTTCTTTTTTTCAAGATAAGATTTCAATTTGTAATCATGCCAAAAAAACAAAAACAATCCTGATCGGTTTTTGACATCAGTATACAATAAAACCTGAATGATGTATATAAAAATGAAGACTGTATTGTGTTTGTGTGTGTGTGTGTGTGTGTGTGTGTGTGTGTGTGTGTGTGTGTGTGTATGTTTTTGTTTTCCTTATAGTTGTCAGAAAACAATTTGATTTAATTTCCTACTTTGTTTCTGTTTACTTATACATGTTTCTGTGTAGACGACGTATTTTTCAAAGACGAGGGAAAAGCATAAACATTAATGTCATTACAAATCGTTTCGTTTTATTAAAACTTAATGAAATTCCAATGATTTTTTTACTTTCCCATAAAACTTATGCACAAAACTATTGTTTATATCTATAAAAAAAAAACAATAAGAACAGAACTGAATAAAACAGGAAAAATACTTATCAAAATCTATTTTTTTTAATCATTATGTAAATTAGATTAAGTACCATTTGTTAATACATAATACACATTGCACATTGTTCATGTGTCTTAAGGATTTAACATTATGTGGAGGATTTTGATGCTAACGTGAGTGCTGAAACGCACACAGAAATTCCCATATATTCATATAAGTAAAAAAGTATTTCAAATATAAATAAAAAATTCTTTCACTTTTAAAATTCTGTTTGCTTTTTTTTATTAGAACTCATTGGGTCGTATTTTTTAAGAACTGGAATTATAACTGCCAGAAAAAGAGTCCCAGAAAGTAATCGATTATGACAGATATCAAAGTAAGGTCAGAGAGTAATTCGGCTAAAGAATTGTGGATAGTAGGGTCCAACGATAACCACGGTACTTGATTGTGCCCTACCACATGCATTTCCGGCTAATTGGTTTATCAACTCCCTCTGTGGCCAGGATGGATTTGAAAGATCGACAAATGGAGGATAACACGGTCTATCCGGAATTTCTTCCGATGGTCGAAGTGGTTCGTTGGAACAAGATGTTTGAGTGTTGGCTGATTAAAGACCAGAAAAAACTCTCCTTTAACATTTAACAACTATTTGTTATAACACAATAGTGTTACATATATATATATATATATATATATATATATGGAATTGTGTCACTTTTATTGTAATTGAGAGACGGAAAATTAAGGTATTTGTATGGTGCCGTCTTTGGTTTCTTTGGTTTCTTCGTTTAATGGCATATCAACCTTTGTAGGTTATTTAACGCCAAAGCTATTCTCCTAGAAGAACGGTAGTGGTACTATTTAACCCATAGCTGGAAGGATTAGGGGGTTTATAACTTTCCCAAGGGTATTTGCCCGAAAGTGAATGTAATATCGCGACTGGAATACGAACTCGCTTACTACGATTCCGCAGTCCATTGCTTTAACCATTACACCACGAGGACACCCCCCGGTGCAGTCTTTCTATCTTATTTAATTTTTCGGAGAATGAAGCTTTTGCTGGAAAGTCTTTAGTTCTTGGAGAGAGTTTTGTTCTTATTCTCTTGTCTTCGGCACTGATATCGGATCTCTTTTCTCCTCTAATCCTACAACCATCAATTTTTTTTGAGCTGTATGAAAGTTAGAGAGCCCAAAATGCCCGACTGCTTGCCCCTAGCAGGAGGGAAAAAAAGAAAGGTTCATGCCTTATACAAAGACATTAGTATAAAGTGAAACGCAAATAGTTTCATCCAGGATTTGAACTCGATTCTTCGGATCTATTTCCTTACAACGATGATTATTACAATATTTACAGAGTGCGATGTTTAAATTGTCACCAATTTAGATAATTCATTTTACGCATGCGCACTTTGTTTCTTTCGGGTTTTTCTCTTCTGTGCAGCAAGCTAGAGCTAAATGAGTAATGTTCGTGAGGAAAGCAAGACATTGATACAATTTCCTCACCCACAAATTTGGAAACGACATGCTGTGCTGCTAGCATTCACTTCCGAACTATCAATACGACATTTTCAATGTGTTGGGTGTCAATGTGTTGATAGTCAGAGGATTCGAAAAGAGTTGGATGAGCCCAATGAGGATTAAGAAGGTATGCCAGCTCGGAAACCTGATTCGGATTGTTCTGATAGATAATAACTCCTGAATTTGTTCATGAGATCTAGGCCATGAGGATTTGAGGAGTTGGCTGAGTCTAATGGTGATTACGATGGTACGGCAGCTCGGAATCCTCATTCTCATCGTTCTATATCTCCTGAATTTATGGGTGAGATCCTGGCCATGAGGATTAAAAAGGGGTTATATGAGGCCAGTGGTGGTTTCGAAGGTACAGAAGCTCAAAAACCTCATTCTGATTGTTCTGATAAAATAAAAACTCCCGAATTTATTGATTAAATCTAGGTCATGATTGATATCAATCCCAGCAAGTCAACTGGTCAGAGACAAGAAGGGTCTGGATTTCTTAATAGGCAATAAGTGCATGAAGATATTGGCTATTTCTCACACAAGACAAAAAGGGCCAGTTATTATCACAGGTCAAAATGGACAAGACGAAATACCGCTTTTGAACACAGTCAAGAATCCCCTTCAACTGAACATGCTTTGCCTTTTCTTAGATAAGAAAAATTTCTGCCAGGATCAGAATAACCATTGGTTGTCTATATCCTCCATTCATCTTCCCACATTGCCTCAGACTCAAGATGGAGATCTACATCAGGTACCTGGAGGAGATATTGCTTTTCTGGGTCGAGAAGGAGGCTGTTATAAAACCCTATGTCTGGCAACAGGACTCTACGCCATACCACACAAGTAGGAAACCCCAGTGTTGGTTGTCAGAAAATTTCTACAACCTCATCATCCCTAACATTTTGCAGCTTAATTCATCCGATTGGTAAATATATCGGAAAAAGGAGAAATCAGTGTTATTTTCATTTCTGCAAAATTTAGACAATTTACCATTGCGCCCAATATATATATATGCATATGTATGTGTGTTTGTGTTTGTGTGTGTGATAAGTTGTCAACTTACCAAGAATATGTGCGTTTCTTAAATAAACATTTTGCCTATGATATGAGTCGTCACTGATATATATATATATATATATATATATATATATATATATATATATATATATCGATGAACTAATGGAACGTGGATTTTGCACAATGTTTCTAATGTCAGGTGACGTATTTTAAAGAAACGAATGCTGATTCATTGATCAAACGGCCAATTCTTCTTGTCATAAACAGCCAACTTTTCTTGTTATACAACGTTTCCAAATTTTTATATATTTTTACACTTTTTATACATCCATTTATACTTAACTTCACTAATATAACCACTCATAGTCCTGATGATGGTTCATCAGAACCGAAACGCTATAGTGTCGACTTTGTTTCTCTATAAATCCCACCTTTCTATTTGGATTACTTGTCAATTTTTCTTCACAAATTGTCGGATTACTATCCATTATTTTCTTCCATATATATATATAGTATCGTGTAAAAGTCTTCAGCCACTTTAAACTATTGGAAAAAATCTATCAATTGCTAAATTATAACTTGATATCTTGCATTACAATTTTTACAGATGAAATATTGACTCTGTTGGAGTCATTTCCGTACCTAATAATCATATTTACCAGTTAGGGTTCTAAATGGGAAGGAAAGATGCGAGACTCACCCAAATTGGCCAAGGAAAAGTTTTTGACCACCTCGAATAAACCAATCAATTATGAATGTATTAAAACAGAAAAATGTTCGCAAATATTTCGCAACAGCACCGATTTTATCTTAAATATAGATTAATTTCTTAAATCCAAAATTCTGGCAAAATTGTTGCTTTGATAACACGGGCTTGTCCCGCTCCTCGTTTTCTGGAGGTTTGCTTAACGTTCGCGCCAGATGTGTGTTGGTTAGCCGAATTGCCTGGTCTCAAGAGATCTACCCACACCCCGGCAGAACTGAGTTCATGGCTAAGCGCCTGATATTCCCCTAATGGAGAATGCTGAAGGGACCAAGGATTTTTCGGCAATTTTGCGGGGTGGTCTCTCATCTTCCCCTCGCATTCAGAACTTTTACAACAAACTAAAATGATTAGGTAAGGAAATGTCTCCAACAGGGTCAATGTTTCTTCTGTAAAAAACACAATGTAAAACATCCACTTATGAATTGGGAATTATAAAAATCTACAATAGTTCAAAGAGGCCGAAGGCTTTTTCACGAGACTATATATACCTGTTGTCTATGTGTCTCTTAACACACACACACACACACACACACATACTCTCTCTCTCTCTCTCTCTCACACACACACACGCACACACATGCACACACACACACACACATATATATATATATATATATATATATATATATCGGATTTGTGTTAATACATGTGTCTGTGGGAATACATGTCTTTTATCTTTAATAGAATAAATATCATTTATAAATACTGAACTTTGAAATATACGAAGAGACATATATACGCTTGTAGATGAGTATATATACAGGTATACATACGTACACATCCTTACACATACATTGTTGAACATATATACACATACTTACGCATACATTATTGAATACACACACACATACATTATTGAATGAGTTAATTTGTATGTATTTAAGCATTTCTAAGTTTTCTCTTCTGCTGTGTGTGACAAACCTTTCCTGAATGAAAATAGAAAAATAAAGAAATTAAATTTTAGGCAAACTGATAAGACACGCACTTTGATTTTTTACCATATTGTAATTCATTTATTAGCATATATGCGATAAGAATAACTTTTTCTTGATAGGAAGAAACCTATTCTTAAAAAAAGAGAAACGAGTGCAAAATTAAAAAAAGTAAAATATATAAGATATTATAAGACATGGATGCTTTTTGTTTATTGAGATAGTTTGAAGCTATGTTAAGAGAAAGATGAATGCCTTCAAGAATAAAATGATTGTAGAAAGAATCTTTTGGTTATGATTGTAGCAAAACCAAAAGAATCAATTCTTACAGTCGCTCGAATATAGTAGTGTACGGTAAATACTTCTTTTGGATAATTACTAAGCTGAGACATCTTGATTTTATATGAAAATCTATTTGGTAGAGAGGATCCAGTCAAAGAATTCTGAGAAGTTTGGAGTCCCTTCTTACTTGTCATTACACGCAGGTCCACCCTGAACCGAAGTGATAGCATTAGGTGTCAAATGGAGTTTTTTAAATTCTTAGTATCAAATAGAAATGCTTGAAACCATATAACTGTGTGCAAACAAATTATTTTATTATTATTATTTTCTCCCTGGGAGTTTTTCACATCAGCGTTTGCTGATGGTCTTTCACTAGAGTTTTTTTTTCAGCAAATCTCTTCAAATCTCCAGGACTCTTCTCAATATTCTGACCGATCGCAATAATGCAGTTGTTTAGAGGGTCTTCATTCATCCTTTTATTTCCAAGTCCTCCAGTCCATTTAATAATCCTTTGTTGATTGTACCAAGAGCACCAATTACAATTGGTATAAACCTCATTTTCATGTTCCCCAGTTTCTTCAATTCCCTTCTTTTCACTTTCTTTCAATTTTACCCTTTGGTCAGCCGAAGGAGCAAAGTTCACAATTTTGCAAATCTCTTTTTATTGTTGTTCATTATTATAATATGAGGTCGTCTGGCCGAGATTAGGTGATCCGTTTGTATATCAAAATCCCATTGGAGTTTGTGTGTCTCATTCTCGAGGACAGATGCTGGGTGGTGCAAATGCCATTTGTTCGTTTGGTCAAATTCAATTTTCTTTTACAATTCCTAGTGGATCACCTTGCCCATCCAGTCGTCTCTAGTCTTATACTCTTTCTGTGCTAGCTTGCTGCATTTGCTTATTATGTGATTGATGATCTCGTCTCTATCACCACATAACCTGCATTTGCTGTTTTGTTACGTCTTATGTATTCTCGTTTTGATATGTTTGGCTCTTATTGCGTTGTTTTGTGTTGCTATTTGGAGAGATTCAGTTTCTCTCTTAAGGTTTCCCTTTCTTAGCCTCGTCCAAGTTTTCTCGTGAAAGATGTGGCTTGTTAGTCGCTTAAAACGTCCATAGATTTGTTTTTCTTTCCGTTTTTACTTTCTGGTTATTTCCGTTTTTTATCCTCGTGTTGTCAATACTGTTTCTGGTGGCTGTAATCATTCTTTCTCCGCGTTTTTCTATGTCGTCTTCAAGTCATTGTATTGATCCTATTTACCCAACCCCTCCAATCGGGCAGGATATGACACAATGTCAATTTTTTTAAGCGGAGTTTAGCAGGTTTGAATTCAGAGTTTTCCTTCTCCTAGACTAGTTGCCTCACCAAGGCTGAAGAACCTAGTCTGCCCTACTATTTACCCATAGCTGGAGGGAGAATAATTGGATTCATACCTTTCCCAAAGGGTATTATGCATCAATACTGTCTTCAATGCTGACAAGTCCTCCTCCTTCTTCATTTCCTGACTCATATAGCCTTTCAACATTATCTCTGGAATGTAATGCTTTATGTATGGTCATTTGTTTTCTTGTTCTCTGGTCCCTTTATTTAAGTTCTTCTCGTGTCCACTTCAAGAATGGTCCCGAATATCTTACGAAAACAGCCCAGATATTTATTCCTTTGATAAGGCTTCAGCTATATAGTTTTGTTTTTTAATTTAATTGTTTAAATTAATAATAACTTTAATAACAATCTTTAAAGTTCAAACTTTCAAAGAATTTTTTTAATCAAAATTAAATAAAACATGGAAAAATCCCCGTTTAGTTTCTCTCCCATCCCGCATCAATGATATGAAGGCCGACTGTTTTCCAGTCTACTAGAGAACCGAAAACAAGCCTGACCCTTCCTAAGTGGGGGAGGAGACTAAGCTATTGGGACAAAAAAAAGCGGAGAGCACACGGTAAGGAAGAGCTTACACGAATTACAGTGGTGATAGGAATTTCGAAGATTTTCAAAAAAGATGGGGCTGGAGCGAAGGTTAGGGTAGCAAAAAGAATGGGGATGGGGAAGATATAGGAAGTTAACAACTAGATGACTGGGTCAACGTCTCACAACATACAGCTAACTAGGGACAAGTGGGAAACAATGTAACCTGCTTACTCGCAGGAAGAGGAGAGAAAAAGATGCCTCCGACTAGGCTTGCTGCATACACCCACCTTTTGTCGAATGTTATGCGGTCCAAGAATTTTCTATCGCATCTAATTTTGACCCTAAGGTGATGCCAAAAGAAAAAAAATCAGATCACGAACAGAAAAGTTTGAATCGTCATACAATTCTTTCTTTCACGTCATCCTAATCACTATTCTGGCTACAGCTAGGATCACGAGAAACACCGCACGCTTCTCGCCCAGATACGGAGGTAGAACATTGTCTACGACATAAACAATGTCGAGCAGCACAAACTGCTTGGGTTCGATGCGGGTCGTCCACTCCCCGACGTCATTCCAAAACGGGCGAACTCGCTCGCAGTGGTAGAAGGCGAGCTCAACCGTTTCTTCTAAGCCTTTGCAGCAGCGAAGACAATCAGGCATGTTTGCCAGACCCGCATTGTATTCAAGCCGAAAAGGAGCAACGCGTTTCGTGCAAGCCACCAGATGAGCGAAAACTCGGAGTTGTTCAAGAAGTTCGAACCGGACACCCAACTCCAATGCAAGCGAACCTCCTCCATCCACCAGCCGAGCCGATTCACGAGAGGATCCGAAGCGGAACCCACCACTAAATCCCGATTTATTCCGTGACCCAGAAAGGTCACTGGACCCAGGAAGTTGCCAAGGGCTTTACGGCATTCGCGGACAAACGGTGCTTCCGCCTAAGCTTACGCCGGCTTTCAGCTTTGGGTTGGACTTATGGCGAGGAAAGGCATCTCTCACCTTTCGTCCCCACACTGTGTCACTGGACAAGGATCGGCCAAAGTAAGCCAGTCTTCCAGTGAATCAGTGGTTCTCTATATCAGGCATACCTAGATCCCCGTTGCTCAGATGTTGACAGTAAACCTGTCAGCGAACCATCAGCCTTTGACCACTCCAAAGCAATGTGGAGAGGGATCGTTGCAGCGCCAGAAGTACAGATAATCGGTAAAGAATCAAGGGGAAGATATACACGGCGCACACCTCCGCCCTGCCCTTTAAGGACAAACGCCTACGAAGCCAGGTACCAACCTGCGAGAGTAACGTTGTCTGCACTTCCGACCAATTTCGCTCCAGCTGAGGGCTGGACTCGAACCACACCCCGAGGATGCGGACGGGTCCGTCACTCCAGTAGAAGGGAGCTGCCTGGGGAAAGTTATCTCTCCAAACACCCAGCCGAAGGCCTTAGCTCTTCTCAAAATTGATCTTGGCTCCTGTTATCTGTTCGTACTTTGCAGCCGTCTTCTTCACGGCCTTTATATCCAAGCGGCAGGACACAAAGACAGTGATAACATCAGCGTATGCAGTGACCTTCGCTGTTAGAGGGCTGACAAAAGAAACCTTTCTTCAGCAATGGGATCACTCCCTTGATAACTCTACCAGGGATGGTTGAACATATCCGTCAAAATAGGCACAAACATGTGCAGCAGCCACAAGTACACTTTGTAGGGTAAACCATCTAGTCCTGGCGATTTGTTGATGCTCATCTGCTTCAATGCATCTCGGACTTTGCATTCAGCTAATTAGCTAAAAATCTCCTGAAAGCCATCACGGAAGTGTGTCCAAAAAGCCTAACGCATCTCAGGATTCGACCGTAGCGTGTGCCCATCCGGGGACTTGACGGAATCGATATACCGAAAGGAAAACCTTCGATTTTCTTCCTCTCGTGGGAACGCGTTGCATTTCACCGCTTCGTTGG
This sequence comes from Sepioteuthis lessoniana, assembly GCA_963585895.1. Lineage (NCBI taxonomy): Eukaryota > Metazoa > Mollusca > Cephalopoda > Myopsida > Loliginidae > Sepioteuthis > Sepioteuthis lessoniana. The sequence goes on along the minus strand of OY757910.1, from coordinate 4,455,870 downwards.
GAATTCTTTTTAACTTAGATCTAACTACATAACCATAGTAACGCTCGCTAGCCTCGCGCTCAAGGTCCCACCAAGCTAAATCTTTGCCAAGGAAATCCCCACTTCTACCACAAAGGAAAGGTTTTTCCGCCTTGGTCCTATCTACTTTGAGCTGTCGACTGTAGTTGATGACGAAATCTCTACTCCTGTTTAAGATATCCTCACCACCTATTTCCGGTAACCGCCCCCACTAACGCCCACTGAATTAGGGATTCCAGCCAGTCCCGGAAGTCCCGTATATCCAGTAAGGAGGTATTGAACTTTCAGTAGCCGGACAGATTGGACCTATTAGCAAGCCACAGGCTGACCTTAACAAGTCTATGGTCAGTCTGCCCTATTAAGTGGAACGTGAGACAAGTAGCAAAATCTGAGTCAGCTCTTCTAACTAACACTCTGTCCAAATAAGATCTGGCTTAGACAGAGGGCGAGCTATCTAGCAACATCCACATCTCCCGCGCCCTAGGTGCAGTGTCTGCGTTGCTTTCATGAGAGGGTGGAGTTGGATTAAGTTTTTTTTTTAAATTTTCCCTGACTGCCCTGTCTCCGTGGTCATGCCGCCTCTTCAAGTTCACGCTTGTGACTATTGGTTCCTGTGTAGAGACTGGAGTTTGAAGTATTTACGGGGAACTATCTGTGGAGGAACTTTCCCGCTTTTGTTTTTTTTGTTTTTTTTTTTTGTTTTTTCTCTTTCTTCAGCTTCACCGGAGAAGATGGTGGAGTGTTGTCTTAAACCGGAGAAGATAAAGGAGAGATGTCGCTTCTTTTTTCCTTTTTTTTTTTTTCTTTTTATCTTTTTTTGCAGGGGAACCTATTATCTCAAGGGGAGTTTCCAGCTCTTTGTTATTTGAAGGAGGGGCAGCAGGTGTCTCTGTTGCTTTTTGGTTTGCTCAGATGATGTTGGTGTTGGTTTGTCAGTGAGTATCGGTTGATTTAGCTGGTCAGTGGATGTTGGTTGTTTAGAAGATGTTGATTTACCTCCCTTCCTTCGACGTACTCCTTTAGTCCCTTCGTTTTGTGCTGTCACTTTTCAGGGCCTTTTCCGAGGGTGCAATAGGTGCGGCCGCAGGAGCAGGCAGGTTTTGGGACTTGTCCCCAGTTTTCTGAGGGCAATGTTGCGCCAAATGTCCCTGTTCCTTACACATCCAGCAGTGAGGCTGCCTTCCCTCGACGACAACCCTCATCTGCCAGTCGTTGTTGGTAATTATGCCGGGAATGGCGTTAATTTAATTTTTCTCATCCCCATGTACTCTGGCTGGAGCTTGAAATGTTTCGTTGTAATATTTCCCTATGCGAGTTTTTTTGGTTCCTTCTGCCGATGGTAATAATAAGTCCCAAGTCGCTAAACTTCTTCTGCAGAAATAACGATATGGGATTGTTTTCAAAATCTCCTCAAAGCCCTTCCTTTCAAGGCGTGTCTGGGCTACGATCCTGCGAACGGACACACCCAAAAAAGGTCTTGTGCTATATTTGTCCGGTTGGTGGGACGTACGACAAATACCGATACAGACTTAATGCTGCCTGAGCTGTGACTCACCTAGGTCGGCCGTGTTGGCCAGTACACGGATCTGGTCGGGTGTGTTCTGGCTCAGCTGACAATCGGTCGAGGTGCAACTTGACCGGCCTCCTCGAGCCTCAGGAGGCCGTCCCCCAGGCTCTAACCCTCCTTGGAGGGGATGGGTTTATATCCTGGCACCTGAGGCGCCTTTTTAGTGGAATGCCGACGGGGCCCGAGACATTTTTTGGAGCCGCCGGGCGTGTCTGGGCTACAGCCCTGTGCCCGGACCCACCTAAAAGAAGGCACTGTGCCATACTCGTCCGGTTGCTGGGATGTACGACCCTAGTTACTTAGAAGGAGTATCTTGTATCTCTCCACCAGAAACAAGATAGCTACCCAAATTCCAACAACCACGTTCACTCACCTGGTTTTTCCCACACCCTTTTGCCCTCTTATGCAAATGAGCCCTCCGTATAAAATAGACAGTTTATGTAGTAAACGTAGTATTTAACATGTTAATAACAAAAACATATTATTAAACATATTAATAATTAATATATAGCATTAAACATATTGCTAACTAATTTAACATATAAATATTACGGTGAGCTGAAAACATGGTAGTAAACATTGTATTAAACATCGTATTAAACATATTAATGATTAACACACAGTATTAAATATAATTATGATTGATTAAACATTGATATTACGGTTAGTATTATTGATTGTATTAAACAAAATATTTCCCCAAAAGGATAATCTTCATATCCGTATCGATAATCTGCAGCTATCTCCATTACATTCACACACACACACACACACACAAAGATATAATGTTTTTTTGGGGGGGTGGGGTCAAGCGAGTGAAAATTAATTACTTTAAAATGAATAGATCCGCAAGCGAATTGGGTTTCACTGTTTGTTTTTGTTTTTTGTGGGTTTTTTTTTTTTGCTTCTATTCGTGTTTCTGGCTTAAGAGTCGTAATCGGGAAGGTAATGATTGATTTGAACGCCCCCTTTATCTTTTATAGTGGCGAATGTTTTGATAGGTTTGTGGTTCTTTATAATTCCAGGATTTGTGTCTGTGAATATCCTGTTGGAGTTAGTTGTCCAAGACAACCTTTGACCTCGGCAGAGGTTTTGTACATGTGTGTGTGTGTGTGTGTGTGTGTGTGTGTGAGTTCACAAGAGTGTTTCTGTGTGTTTGTATACCGACATATATATATATATATATATATTGTCATCCACAGACAGACCGTTTCCTTGTATCACAACTCATCAGTATAGCTAGAAAAGTGAGACGCTTCAGGCTAAGATATATTACACACCATTTCCAACAATTGATGCACTGACTGTAAACGCTTAACGGAACGTCACAGCACACAGGTGGATAATCAGACCACCACTGTTGTGTGTTGTTTATCAGCACCATTTCATGACAGCACCATAAATTGTTTATTCATATGAAAATAAGCTTTAATGTGTAAGATTTTCATGTTTCATATATGGCTGATGTAATTCTGATTTCAGAGACAAAATTATGTATGTGCATCACTTCACTAATGACAGTTTAATGAAACATAATAATAGTTCTTTTGATATAATACGCACATTGCTATTATTTCTGTTCTTATATAACCCAATATTTTTAATAAAGGGTAGTTTATTTGAAGGTTATTTTATTGACGGTTTAAACATTGTTTCTACCAGTAGCCAATGAAGATGTTCAAGTTGAAAATCTAAAGATCGACTTATATAACAGATCGGCTTGTACGCCCCGATTTATTATATATACATATATAAATACATTATGACGGACGCCAAACGGGAACCACGGACGCCAAACGGGAACCCATCCACACACCTATTATTAACTCTCTTTCTCTCTCTCTCTCTCTCTCTCTCTCTCTCTCTCTCTCTCTCTCTCTCTCTCTCTCTTGCTTGCTTGCTACGCGGAGAGATAGCAGCAGGAGCCAAATGAACCGAAACGTCAACACAGTCAAAAGTCAGGAGACAATTCTGATTGGATAAAACTAGCAAAATCAAAGAATAGAGAAATCTCGGAAATGCCATCCGATTTTGATCCTGCGATGATTTTTTTCCAGAAACGACAATTGCTCAAAAGGATTTGAAAGGAGAAGACGCATTTATGTGTTAGTGCATACAAAATCCCGAAAAAAATTTAAAAATAAGGAAAGAAAAGGGTGATAACTGTCGATACTCGTAGTGAAGTTAAATATAAAGAAAAGTACGAAGATAAACTCATGAATTAAACTCTTCTGTACACTGGAATGACGGTGGAAGAGAAATTGATGAACACAATTCTGGCTATTACGGACAAAAATAGCAAAAACAGAAGAAAGATAACTTATTCCCCAAACTTCTTCGGTCGACTCGTGAAGTACACTCTTTTGTACACCGGAATGACAGAGTAAGAGACTCTCCTATATATAGTTCTGGTTATTATAGAGAAAATAGCGAAAATAGAATAAAGGATATTTGATGAAAATGAATTGAGAGGAGAAGACGCACTTAAGTTCCAGTGATGACAAAAGCCCGTCTGCAATCCCGAGAAAAATTATGAAGGAAAGAAGAGGGCAATAAAAATTGACAACCTAATGAACTCATGAAGTATATTGTTTGGTGTGCTGAAATGACGGTGGTGGAGAAACTTATATTAATTCTGGCGATCCAGGAGAAAAAATTGCGAAAACCGAAGAAAGATGACATTCACCAAACTCCTTCGACCGCTGAACCTGGAACCAGCTGGATAATATCACCTACGAGCACTTCCAAGATATTATATGCTTCACGGAAAAGCTATAAAGCCGAAAGAACACGAAGAAAAAAAGAAAGAATAAAAAAGATGAAAAGAGGGAAGAAAGGGTAAATTAAAATGTACATTTAAATGCAACAACAGAACAAACTCGTCTAAATGTACATATTTTTTTAATTGTTTAAGTAGAGGAATTAATATTGTGAATTGAATTACCACAACCAGAAAATCCGCCGAACACCTACGCACGATATACGGGAACATTGAACAGCTGTTTCGACCTTATTGGGTTTTATCAGCAGTGTATACCGTAATCTCCACCACTAGACATCGAACCAGCGACCATAGTGCCGAAACTCTACAACGGAGCCACCAGTTCATATCACACACAAGTAACGCCAAATCAACTAAATGTGTCTTGCAAGTTACATCCGTACTCTTTCCAGAGGACACGGTCACCCCCAAGGCTACGTCTTCCCAAGAAATTTAGAAATACGCATCCGCGTAATTGTTATAACCTTAAGGACAAGGATATAGATGTGCCTTGAAAAGAGTACGGATATAACTTGCAAGACACATTTTGGTTATTTGGCCGCGAAATTACCATGACTAATTGCAATCTTTGGTCGCTGGTTCGATCTCCAGTGGTGGCGATAACGGTGTACACTAATAAGGTCGAAACAGCTGTTCAGTGTTCCCGTATATCGTGTGTAGGTGTTCGGTGGATTTTCTGGTAGTAGTAATTCAATTCATAAAACTCGTACTCATTCTGTATCCCTAAATGTGAAATTATTCAGTTAACTTTCTTTATTTCTTCTCGTTTCTTTCTAAAGCCTGTTGTTAGTAATAAAGTTGTACTAATTCAATTTATTGCAGTGTTCATCGCTTGAATGTCACTCCTTATTGTAATAGATATTATATCTATCCACGAGTGAATAAAGAAGGAGACCTGGGAAATTAAAACGGGACCTAAATGTTCAGTCTTTCTTATTTTATTTATTTTTCATTTAATCGTCCTGACCTTTCCGTGAATATATATATATATATATATATATATATATATATATATATATATATATAGTCATCCACAGACAGACCTGTTTCGTTCTATCGGAACTCAGCAGTGTGGCTAGACATACTAGCTTCCCGTAGCTGGGATCGAAACCCGGTCGACTCAAACACCAATCCAAGCTTCTACCCCTTACCACGATGAAACAGTAGAAGCGAAGTAAATTTTAAACGGTTATGAATCACAATTTCTATTGTTTACATACATCCGTTCAATGGCTACTGAGAGCTCAATTCATATATGAAGAACCTTGCAACAAACGCTAATGGCAACGCGATTACTTCATTCGCTTAGAGAACTCAACCCTACGGGGTTAGGGGAGTATATATATCTATAACGTCATAAATATATATATTATGTGTGTGTGTATATATATATATATATAAACGCAGCAGTATCTATAATAAAACTTTTTGATATATATATGTAGTGTAAAATAGAAATCAAAACCACATATTGATACGAATAGTTCAAAATCACCAGACAACATTCTAAAGCATTTTACTTGTAGAACAATATGGGAAACATAGAAAGTACGAAATTGTTGATTTTTTGTTGTAAAACCTTTTTAATTACAATTTCATATGTAGAATAAATATTATTAAAAGAATGACCTTCATTTTAAAATAAAATTCGACTATCCATGCAATGGAAAATATTTCCATTATTGTCAATTCAAAAATGTGTTTAAATATACTGTCTGCTATCGATCATTTATTAGGACTGTTTATATCTTGTCTTTTTTGTAACAACTTAAAAGTTGTTTTTTTTATTTTAGATAATGCCTAGTCAATTCTTATTATTAATAACTTTAACAGGCACTTTCTTTCCTCGGAAAGTTTTAGCAGTCTTTTTATTGCAATTCACTCAGGTTGTCAACATACGGTAACGAGAAAACAATTTGACTCACTTAGATCATCAGTTAACTTCTCGTTCTCAACTAAAATTTGCATGATTTGAATTTATTGTAAAATCTCACCATCAGATGAGTTACAAATCAATGATTTTTTTCAACATTTATTTACGTCTTTCGACACTGCTAAACATTGGAGACAAACGGTCAAACTGAGTGACAGATTTCTGATTAAACAATTGTGAAGATAGTCTGTTCGTGTTTACTCTTTTAAAAGGCTTCAGATATTTGTGGATTTGAAGTGAAAACATTTGATTGATCGATTGCATCGATGTCACAAAAATCATTCAGTCGATATGATATTTCTATGTGGGTGAGGTTGTGTCTAATTCATTGTAACATCGGCAGTGTGTTTGCGTGTGAGTGCGCGTGTAAGTGGCTTAAGTGAAAACTTTGAGTAGCAAAGTATGGCACAAGACCACAATAGAGGTAAACTCAGATAAAATCAAAATCACTAAATCATACAATCAGTCTGCAAAAGGAATTTTTCGATCAACTGCGCTGAGATAGGTCACCTTGCGTGCAGCAATAAATAGCTAACAATGTTAGTGAACAATTGTCAGAGTTTAATTCTAACAAGAGCACTATAGTACTAGTCTTGTACTAAACTAGCCTGAACTTAATAAATAACATCTTTAACATATTAGATACCAACAATTATTTACTAACATAATAAGTTCAAAATAATGAAAAACAGGAAAATAAAACTGATAGATAGATAGATAGATAGATTTTGGTAAATCTGTCAAGGTGATAAAAAGTAGTGGAAAAGTGGTTAAATGAAACACTCACAACAGGTTTAGTGGTAATATTTCGTACTTTATTCAAGGAAGAAGTTCTTCTTTGAATAAACTACGAAATATTACCACAAAACCCATTGTAAGTGTTTCATTTATCTGCTTTTTCACTTATTCTCATTATATATATATATATATATATATATATATTGATCATTCAACAATTATTTAGTATATATGGATGCCTATATATATATATATATATATATATATATATATACTTCGTGCTAATGGGAAAGGAATGAAACCATCTATTCACGCCACCCAACTATAAGTAACTAGTAGGCAACACAAAGTTCTTTTGCTTTGATTAGGCAACCAGTCTAGAGGAAGAAAAACTGAATTCAAAGCATTTGGTCTCTGTGTCGGAGGGGATATATATATATATATATATATATATATATATATATATATATATATATATATATATATATAAGTGTGATAGAGAGAGGTGAAGAGATGCCAGATTTAAATTGCTTGTAATATATATATATATATATATATATATATATATATATATATATGCTTATTTGTTTGTTGGTTTAGGTTTATGGCATAGAAACCTTTGTAGGTTATTTAATGCCAAATCCATTTTATACAAATAAATAGTTTTATTTCAAACAATTCAGTTTTTGCATTAGTACAGAGTTTAATTATCAAAAACATTTCTATTTCAAGCTATTCAGTTTAGTTTAACATTTCTAATTCAAAAACCTCAATTTTGCGCAATTACATTTTCAATATTAAAAACAGTTCTATTCTAAACAATTCCGTTAAGCATAAGTATATAGTTTAAATGTCAAAACAGTTCTATTTCAAGCGATTAATTTCAGTATAAGTACGCAGTTTAGTTCTATTTGACCTATAGTTAGGACTCTATCAGGTGCTACCATTCTGGGCTATAATGGACTGGGGAGCGATGGCAATAAAGGGGTACACTGCATTCCCCCAAACTCCAGCATTACTGGAACCTCACAATCTGATTGTTTAATGTCATATGCAGGATACTCGTTTGGGTGAGGTCTTACCCCACTGCAGAGATATAGTTAGCGTATTCTACTGTCCCAACCGACTGGACAATATATATATATATATATATATATATATATATATATATATATATATATATATATATATATATATATACAAAAGAATAACGACTGATCTTCCATGTTTTCTTTAAAATTTCGAAACAAGAACGTCTGACATTTAGTTTCAACTTGATTGAATAAAACTGAAAAATTAAAATATTTATTCAGAATGACAATTTATTGAATTTTTTTCTTTGTTTTTTTTTTTTTTGGTAACCTTCTTTTTTATTTCTTTCCCAAAAAAATTTCTTGTGCAAGTTTCTACCATTGTCGATTTAAATATAGATTCATTCACTAATTTTTAGAATAGTGATTGTAACTTTTGTAATTCGTGTATGTATGTATGTATGTATGAGTCTTCGCGCGTTTTTTTATGTTTGTATCTCTCTCTCTCTCTCTCTCTCTCTCTCTCTCTCTCTCTCTCTCTCTCTCTCTCTCTCTCTCTAATACACAAACATGCACAAACACATACCTGTATTTGATTTGCCTGACCAACTTGTCAACCATTATACATCAATGAATGTTTCTTAAAATACTATGCATGGCTTAAGGACTCCAGGAAGAAACCCCAGTGATGAGCGAATTCATTACTTGATAGCAATAAACTACAAGAATAGCTGTCGGAACATTACAATAAAATGAGGTACACTTTGAAATAAAATCTGATGATATGTAGAATTTATCGCAATAAGGAAAATTAAGCAGGACACATAGTGTGACGGTTATAGGCGTTGGTTCCTTAAGCTTCTAAGGAGACAATCATCTGGGGATTGCAGGTTCAATCCTGACTGCAGGCGAGTAACAATACAGTAATACTTAACACTTGTACCTGGTTATAGCAAACGGAATCAGAACAGGCGACCCCCCCCCGTGGATTCAATAAGTTCGAAGTTCCGTAAGGTTCCGTAGTTCGACAAACACCTGAAGAAGGCCGGTGGACATATCGGCCGAAACGTTGTGGAAAACAATAGTCCGAAAACCCTTAATGATAAAAATTATCAAGCTTCGTCTCAGAAATTCAGACAACTAAGACATGTTTCACGATAAGAAAAGCTTCATCGGAAATAAAATTTCATTTCGCATAAATGAAGTGTAAACGTTATAATTATTTGCTAAGCTTAGCTTAGTTGTGGTACAAGGTCACAAATCAGGGAAACCAAGTGAATGAAACTTATTAACAAGAATCTACTAATATAGCTAACTACATAAATGTGAGTGCCCGTGGCATAGCGAGTAACGTAGTGGACTATGATATTTAGTCAACAAATTCGAACTCCAGTCGCGCACTGTTATGTTCACTATCGGACTAATAAGTTTTAGAAAGGTATGAACCCCCAAAACCCTCTCCCCACCGGCGATGGATAAATTGCACCATTACTGTCCTTCTACAAGGTTGATATGCTATTAAACAAAGAACTCAGTCGAAACCAAAGTCTACTTGTTTGAAGAGGAAGAGGAAGCGTCCAACTTTAATTGTTTCTTATTTCTTATCGATTAAGTTTGAAATCTAATTCATAGGAGTTTTTGTTTTTTTTATGTTGTTCTTATTGTTGTTTACGTCTTTGATTATTGTACATTTCTTGAATATTAATTAGGTGAATCCAGTGTATTGTAGAAGCTTGAAATGAAATTGGTAGAAGTAGTCAAATTGTTTAGTTCCCTTTCTAGTCACCTTTGATACGGCAAATCGTGTTCTTTTATTATTAAAGCAATGTTCATTTGATCTGTTTTTGTGGTCATTTCTGTTCCTGTGGTGTACTATATCATCACGCATTTTCTACATTAAAATATTCCTTTTATATTCAGCTGTGCTTTTCTGGAAGCTTCATCAATATTTTGAGAGAGAGGATGTGTTTGTTTTTTCTCTTTTTATATTTTTATTTTTTTTATAGAGAGAGAGAGAGAGAAGATGCATTGTTTACGTGAAGGTTTATTTTTTATATATTCTTGATATCTTTTATAGTTATGAAGGTGTTGTTAGTCGTGTTTGTTGAAAATATCATGAATTAGTCTCTGTGTGTGCGTGTGCGTGTGTGTGTACGTGTGTCTATCTGTCTGTCTGTCTGCGTGTGTGTGTGTGTGTGTGTGATGTTATCGTAGTTTTAGATTTGTTTCTTTGGTTTCTTTCTTTGTTTTCAAATGGCATATCAACCTTCATGGGTTATTAAATGCCAAGGCCATAATTGTAGAACAACAGTAGTAGTACTATTTAATTCACTACTGATGGATTTGTGGGGGTTTATACCTTTTTCCCAAGGGTATTAGTCCAAAAATGAATGTTATAGCGCAAGTGGAGTTCGAAATCACTACCATGTCCATCAGGTCCAGCACATTAGCCACATTAGCCACAACGCCTGAGGGATTCCCTCCTGTATGAAGAAATTAGGATAATGTGGGATTTTTAAAGTATCTTTAATTTACATTTCTTCTTGTTTGGTGCTAGCACTATTCCAGATTTTATTTTGCTATTGGATGTATAAAAGCTTATGGGATTGTTGTTCGCGTTTATTAGGCATTGAAGAATTAGAAGCGTTATGAGAGGGTAGTATATGAAAATCACGGAATATTAAACAGAATTGGGTTTGCAATTTACAGAAGCGGTCTCGCAAGATAATGTAAAATTTAGACACAGTTATGATATACATATATAGCAAGACCGGCTTTAGATAACTTGACCCAACTACATATGTTACAAACATGTTCAGGCTGTAAAGTGTCAAGGACCGAAAACGAGTCTTGCTTCCAAAGTGCTTGTTTCAGAGTGTTTGATTCTTTCAAACGTTTTACAGCTTTCGTAGATTATTTTCCATGTTGTTCGATATAGCGTCATTTGATCCCTGTACACGCTTTAAATGTCAAAACCAGTTTTATTTCAAACAATTCAGTTTAGCTAAGTACAGTTTTTTGTTGACACTCAGTTAAATGTCAAAACAGTTCTATTTCAAACAATTCAGTTTAGCTTATGTACACATTTTTTGTTTACACACAATAAAATAATTAAAGAGTTCGATTTCAAACAATTTAGTTTAGCATGTCAACAAAGTTAAATGGTTCCAAGTATTGCTATGCAGAAAGAACCAAAATGGCTTTCGGAGAAATCGATCCAGGACATCACAAAGTTGACTATCCGTCAAATTCTAGAAGGTGTTTGTGCAAAAAACCTTGAGGCAACAATATTATCCGTCGACTTCTCCTAAGCATTTGACTCCATACACAAAGGGAAGATGGAGCAAATACTTCTCGCCTATGGCTTCCTCAAAGAAACCGTCACAGCCATAATAATGCTATATAAAAACACGAAAGTAAAAGTCCGCTCACCGGATGAAGACACAGACTACTTCGACATCGTAGCAGATGTGCTGTAAGGACAAGTGTGTCCCATACCTGTTTATTATCAACCCAGACTACGTGCTTAGAAAGTCTTTAGATTTAATGAAAGAAAACGGTTTCAAGCGGGCAAAGGAAAGAAGCAGATGATACCCCGCACAAACTATTACGGACGCGGACTACGCCGATGACATAGAGCTTCCAGCAAATACACCCGCCCAAGCCGAATCCCAGCTACATAGTCTGGAACGAGCAGATTCTAATTGATCATTCAATCAAGCCACGATATAGGGGCTTGGCTAATTAAAGGGCCTAGCCTACAGCTAGTGGAGGGGAGTATTCCTTTTCATATAAACCAATAATAAAAAAGTAGAATCAAATATTTGATTAATCTATCCGAAACCGAGATTTGACCTTTTAATTTCAACAGGTCAACAAAGATTACTGTGAGATGTTACGGGGATCATTAAATAAGTTTCCAGACATTTTTGTAAGGGTACTTTTATTGATAGTACACACATGAAACTCTAGTCCCCTTCGAAGTAATCTCCTCCGGCTTCAATACACTTGTTGTGCCGTTCCAACAACCTCTGAAAAGCCCCATGGAAGTCCTCTTGTGAGATCGTGTCAATGACCTTCGTCACAACCTCTTTTATCTCCTCAATTGTCTCATAACGACAGTTTAGGGAATAACCAGAAGTCACAGGGAGAAAGGTCTTGACTATAGGGAGGCTGGGGAACTATCTTAATGCCCATCTTGGTCAAATAGTCTGTGATAAGGATGGAGTTGTGGACTGGTGCATTGTCCTGCTGGAAATGTCACTGACCCGATTTGAAGAGTGCTGGCCTCTTCCGACAGAATCTCTTCCTGAGCTCCCTTAAAACCTCAACATAGTATTCGTTGTTGACTGTCTGTCCAGTGGGAACCCAGTGCATGTAGATCATGCCGGTGCTGTCAAAAAAAATGGATCATCAAAAGTTTGTGGGTGGATTTACTCTGTCTGGCCTTCTTGGGTCTGGGAGAGCCAGCATGCTTCCACAGGGAATTCTGTCTCTTGGTCTCTGGGTTATAGCAGTAGATCCAGCTTTCATTGCATGGCATTTTTTCCAAGTTTAAAACACAATTTTATTGCATATCGTTCTTCTAAAATCCAGATTACATTTTTGAAATTCACCAGCTGTGACAATTAGGCTTTAATCGGGTGTAGCTGTTCATTTGAAGCTGAAATCATAAGAATTGGTCAGTCATCTTATAAGATGTATAGCAGTAACATACTGAATATTCAAGAGTCTACGACAATTTCAAATACCCATACAAAAAAAGTCTGGAAACTTATTGAAGGCACCATGTATGACTTCAAATGGGTCATTGCATCAGTAGACTCGAAATAAGATTCTTGCCAGCTGCTTATTTTGTTTATTTTATCAACTTTCATGTGTGCAGAGTGTAAGTTTTCACTGACCTTTTAAAATGACTTTTGAATTTTTTGTGTGTACTCAGAATGTAAATAATTTTAGAAAATTACATTTACCTGACTTTTAAAGAAAAAGTTTTCTCGTTTCATAAATTTTTAGCACCAGTGAATACCTCATATTGGCATAGTTAAACTGAAAGAAAACAATCTTAAAGCCAGATAATTTATAAGTTTTATTGAGTTGCCGTCATATTAGAAGATGACAACTTTTTTGTTTAAGTTTAACAATGCCGAAACGAAATGCGAAATCATGTCCCTTTCGAAATTAAATATATTCAACAACGTAAAATGAACAAAAAATATCGAATATGGCGAATTTAATTTCGCAACTTATCAATATTTATCAAATTTAGATAAATACACAACAGGACCACAAGTATTCATCACCAAAGAAAGATTAAATTATTTGCTATCCATTATTTGATGTTGTCTGTGTAAAAATCAACGACGAGCTGCTCGCAGCATTTACTTGGCTTCATTTAGATTGCTACAAGGCCAAACATTTGGGGAATCTCTGAGAATCGAAAATGCTAAAAGAGCAAGTGTCGAATAGGTTAGCTAGTTAAATAGTTAGATACTTCCTGTTTTTACTAAGTTTAGTTCAGTATTGGCACAGAATTATCCAGTAAGGACTGAACTCGCTGCGATATTCATAATCTGAGAGATTAATTTATTGTCTAGTATTCAACAGATATTCAGGAACTTTTTCTTAAAATTCCATCCAGTTTACAATTATGGCCCATCTTATGTCATCAATTATCTCCAAAAGTCGTGAAGTTACCCAGTTTATGACGTAAACCGGACGTAACGCCTTTAAAATTTCTCAAAATGAAAGCAAACGCAGTTAAACAAGCGAAAAAATAAAATAAAGTAATTAAGGTGATGAATTAATTATATTGATTATTTTATTTATTAGGTAAAAGTTTAAGTTAACTTAGGACTTTGAACGTAAGTGTAGTTCCTCACAAAATTCAAACACGTGTATAGGTGGTGACCAGGTTTAACACCTCAGGTCAAAATACCGTTGGAGAAGACAGGATATGAATAATAAATAAATCAAGGCTTCTCGACCGGTGTGAGGAAAAAAGGGTTTTTGAGACTAAAAAAGTATGAGACTAGAAAGTATAAGTAATTAAATTAGAGAATATATAAAAATAAGATAATTTGAAAATTAAGGCAGTTGAGTTTTGAAACCCAAAGAGAGAAGTTAGGATTGGACGTTGTTGAGATACAGGTTGGTGAAGTGGCTGCAAAGAAATATGTTGATAAAACCTTACAAGATTTTCCTCTCTCCTCATGTTTATGTCGGACTGCCATGAAATTGTAGATACATTTGAATAAAGTCCTTTCGTATTCCGAATAACAGTGTCGCCTGTTATTTTTGAATTAGAATATTCAACATTGACCATCACTAAACTCTTCAACTGGACCATCAGTCCATATCGCACACAAGTGATGCCAAGTGTGTGTGATATGGACTGTTGTCTCAGTAATAGAGTTTCGGCTATATTGCAATCTGTGGTCGCTGGTCCGATCTCCAATGTGTGAGATCACGGTATACATTGCTGATGAAGCCTAATACGGTCGAAACAGCTGTCAAGTGTTTCTGTATGTCGTGCGTAAGTTTTCACCAGATTTTCTCGTTATGGTAATTCATTGCACAATAAAATTCCTCGTCTTAAAAAATAAAATGTCGTGCTTTTATTGTATTTTAATTTATTTAACGTCTTTTATCGGTAATTAATTTTTCTTTTGTGTATTCTATTTATTTCAAATGTCTTTTTAAATGAAATTTTATTAATTTCTAGCCCTTTCGTTAGGACATACGTAACATTGTTGTGTCACGTAATGTTGGACATAATGAGGTTGACTGAACTGAAATTTACTTGAAAAATTTGACGTACGTCGAAATGACGTAAAACGGGATATTACAGTATTTCATTTTTCAAAACAATCAGTTGTCAATAAAAAAAAAATAGCTCCGAACGATTACAAATAGTAGTAATCTGCAAAATAGAAAAGGTTCGGTTACTTTGTTTGATGGCATATCAACCTTAGTAGGTTATTTAATGCTAAAGCCATCTTTGTAGAAGAACAGCAGTAATACTATTGGGGGAATGGGGAGGCTTCATACCTTTCCCCAATAGAAAAGATGTTTACCAATCCTATTTTTTATAAACTTCAAAAGTTAATATTATTCTGTAAAGAATTTCACATGGTTTTGGGGAGAACATTTTTCGAGGCAAGTGAGTGGCACTAATGAAATTTATCGATTTAAACATTTTAATGTTTTTTGTGTGGTTCCTTTATGCTAAATTATCATCGACTCTTGCTGATAGCCCGGGGTTCTCTCTCTCTCTCTCTCTCTCTCTCTCTCTCTCTCTCTCTCTCTCTCTCTCTCTCTCTCTCTCTCTCTCTCCCAATGGGCCATAGCTTCTAGACTGCATCCAGTGTCCACCAAGAGCTAATGTATGTAGTCCTTATTAGTTGGCCAAAACTAGTGTGTCCATGCGTAGGAGTCCATAAGAGAACGTTGCTTATGAGTTCGTCCTTACTTCTCCACCAATGCCAGCATGTCTTGTTCATTTTACTAAGATGACTTGTGAGATGGGGTGTTAGTGGCTATACATTTGTTGTTTTGCGGGATACAATGATTTGCTCGCCTATATCATTATTACATTACATCATGTGACCTACAAATTGTAATCAATAGAAATTAAAGCTAACATATTTATCTTACCATAAAATCTAATTGTAATTTTGCTTGCATTTATTGACATGTATATAATTATAGGTTGTCTACAAAAAGATATTTGAACAGATATAACTTTTTAAAAAAATAAGCTTGACACTCACTATACACAAATCAGTAAAGAAACGACGGTTATTTATGAATTACGTCTGTTTCATTAATGAAAATTAGATGTTTAATAAACCAATCTTCGTCTTGACAATGCTACATCACTTCACTTGAAAAATTACTTTTAATTTTATCCTGGTCAATTAAACTTTGAAATAAGTGTAATTTGTAAGGAATCATTTACAATCGTTTTTGCAAAATTTTCAAAAAAATCTGGTGTAGAAAGTTAAATCTCTGATTTAGTCTCTTTGTAAGTAGGAAACGAGCACGAAAACGCTCCATTAATTTTTTTATCTTATGATTTTGCACAAACATCTTCTTGTTCTTGCAGTCATCGTAGATGGATTTTCTCATTGGTGTTCTCATTTAGAATGAGTCCTAAAATATGAAAAATATAAGTTATCTCCCCTTTGCTACTAATATTCCTGAAAGGGATGAAAGAGTTGATTTTACTGGTAAAAATGGGTAGGAGCCAAAATAAGGCACGAAAGGTTTTGAGCGTCAAACAAAAAGCTAATGAAACTGTTTTTTATTGATTCAAGCCAAGGCTAAAGCAGTTGAGACATTGACTTAATAAATTTATTTATGCCTCCTCAAGACATCAGACCGCAGAAGAAGTTTGAACGTCTTCAAATAAGTGTTTTACTCATTTAAACTAATTTAGCACTCGTTCTGTCAAACAGAAACATTTAACTGCTAAAGGAATATGTTTAGCAACTATTTTCTATTCCTTTACGGACAACTCTATGAAAAAAAGCTATACCCACTTATATTTTCAATCAAGTCAAGGAGTCGATAGAATTCCATTAAAAAATGTGTGTGTGTGTGTGTGTGTGTGTGTGTGTGTGTGCGCGCGCGTGTGTGTGTGTGTGTTAGAGAAAAATGGAGATAAATTCGATAATACTTAAATAGGAAAGTATGAAAAAATAATATATTCAAAGGATGTATCTATTTATATATGTATATGTCAACGTTAAAATTTTCGCGCGGTTTTAAACCATCTTCAGGGCGATGTTGATATGTGATTTTATCATATCCAAAAAATGTTTTTGAATAGAAAGAATTTCTCGAAAATATGAGAAAATTCTTAGCGTTATATTATCGTTTATAGCTGTGTTTCGAAATGCATCAGACGTAATTAGTCTTCTAACATTTCTGGGTTTTTTTTTTTCTTTCTTTCTCAAAAATTTAACATATTTGCTGTAAATTTGATAAAATTTTAAACCCAATATACGAATTAACAAATTACTTAAAAATCAAAAAGACGTATTTGTGTGTAATTTAGAAAAAGTTCTGCTTAATTTTTTTAATACTTAATTGAATAACTAATTTTTATTTGCTGTAAAAATCTAGTTTGGAAATATTTTGATGGAAAAGTATTAGAATTAGGAGTGATTTATTAATTTATAAAAACTTGAAAAAACAAGGGATATTGGGATTATTCAGAAGTAATTTAAATAAGATAATTCAGAGTTGTTGTTTTTTTTTTAATGTAACATTTTTGTATGTGTAGTTTAGTAAAAACGAAAGAAAAAAAAATTTTTAATTATTTGGTTTTTCATATCTTCATATTTATTTTCTTTCTTTGTTTTTAATGGCATATCAACCTTTTGGGGATATTTAATACCAAACTATCCTTGTAGGAAAAACAGTAGTGGTACTGTTTAACCATTTCCTGGCGGGTTCATGTCCAAAAAGTCACCAACTGGATATATGACGTCATCATATTACCTTTTTAATCTCATACTCATCGATAGAAACCAAATTACTACAATGTTACCATACTCTTCTCAACGCATTGTCTTTGTGACAAAATCAAGGCAGAATTAAATTCACTCATTTTAATCCATTTAAGTCAAGTTCGATTCCTACTGTGGGCAAGTGGATTATTCTAATAGATGGTTTAACAACATGTTTTGTTTTTTTTTTTCGAAATCCCAATTTACAAATTAACTTCCATATATTTTCGGGTTAAAACGATGGACTGCAGAATTGTAGTAAGCGAGTTCGTTCTCCAGTCGCGCTATTACGTTCAATTTCAGGCAAATACCCTTGGGAAAGGTATGAATCCCCTTATCCTCCCATCTATGGGTTAAATAGTACAACTATTGTGCTTCTAGGAGAATGTCTTTGGCATTAAATAACCTACAAAGATTGATATGCCATTAAAGAAAGAAACCAAACCAAACCATATATTTTCAGACACTATGATCAAGTGGCTCTTGATTTGCATGAAACAACTCTCAACAAAATATAGAAAAGTGTGTATCGTCGATGTCAATTCTTAAATGCTTATCTTTTTAAATAGATTTTTAAAAATATTTCTTTTATTGACACACTACAGAAATCACGTATAGCTTTGTCCTGGTCACATACACTTTCAAATAACTGTAATTCTAACGAATCTTATATATAAAACAACCTCAGCACTTTAACGCATACAGTCAGATAAGTATGGAAGTGTGCTTCATCTTCTACCTGGCTGAACTAAACTTCCTAAGTATATACGACGACATGTTGATTGAATCTAAAGGAATGTCAACCTATTTAGAATAAAACCACAAAGATGTTAAGGAATCTCGTTTATTGAATGTTTATGTTTACATTTTTTATATAGTTTTTTTTTGGGGGGGGGGTCACTGGGTCCTATCGAATACTAACGATTTTAAATTGATAGGCACTACCACATTCGAGTCCAAATGGACCTGAGAGTAATGGCAATAAAGAGGTACTCCACACCCTCCATAACTCCACAATCGGAGCCTCCTCTTCAGATGCAGTTTAATGTAATAATCAGGACATTCCTTTTAAGAGCGATTTTTACCCCTCTTGAAGGGATCCAGTCAACATAATCTAAACTCCGCCAACAGGACTTGTATATCAGACGAGTTATAATATATATACATATATATATATATATAGCTCTATCATAGATATATATATATATATATATATATATATATATATATTTACTGACAACTAACACTCTCATAATATATATATATATATATATATATATATATATATATATATATATATATATATATATATATATATATATATATATATAACTGAGAAATTTTTGCATGAAACAACTCTCAACAAAATATAGAAAGGTGTGTATCGTGGATGTCAAATTCTTAAATGCTTATCTTTTTTAATAGATTTTTGAAAATATTTCTTTTATTGATACACTGTGCAGAAATCACGAATAATTAATTAATATATATATATATATATATATAAATATATATATATATATATATATAATATATATATATATATATATATATAACGAAAATTACTATATATATATATATATATATATATATATATATATATGAATTCTCGTTAACTAAAAACAATAATTGGGCAAAAACTGATGTGTGTGTGATCAACCGATTACAAATTCATTTGCACATCAAGTACCACCAAAGGCAAATTATGTTTGCATGATGCAACGGAAACTAAAAAATGATTTCTTTCAAACAGCAATTCTCTTAGAGTCTAAAGTGATGCGGACAAAGCTACTTGATATTTCTATGCAGAATTACTTAATATTATGGAGATGGAGATGAAAATGCGTTTCGTCACAGTGTGTTTGTGTGTGTGTGTTTGTGTGTGTTTGGAAAGTCTGGAGGCATTTGCAGTTTTTCTCTTGGAATAAAGACGCTTGGATCTGTCCTTTGTGAGAGAAACGTCGAATTCGTCGAATTCACAGAAAAATCTTCAGAAAGTTAGCTTCTAGGCTTTTAGGCATTACCGAAAAAATAAGACCGCAGCGAACCGGAGATGTAACCCTTTCCACTGAATTGTATTGAAATAATAACGAAAACATATGGAAAAATTTTCCCTTATTAACACAAAACAATCCTGGGAAGAAAAGTGTCGCGTATGTGGATGTGACATGATCAGCTGTTCTGCCCGGGTGCACTTATTTAGGTGCAATAATACAAATATGCAAAATTGCATATTCATGAGGGTGCAATACTGCATATGCATATTGGTGCAATGATGAACATGCGAGTATGTATTTACCCAACCCCTTTAGTATGATCAGGATGCGAGACAAGGTTTTTAAGCAAAGTAGTAATAATTGAATCCTTCATTTGTTGAAATAGTATGCGTACGTTTGGAAGTGATTCCGTTTCCAGAAGATTTTTCACAGAGGTCAGTAAATTTATTCTACTAAACTATTCATTTAAAAATGCACATTTGATTTAAAATAGTAATGTCTTGCATCTCAGCTGTATTATGTGTTGTTTAAATGAAGAATGAAGACTTATGCTACTTAATTTTCAGGAAAAGCTTTACTTTTGGAAGACGAACTTCTAAATTTGCAAAAGGAAACCCCCAAAATTGCCCCCCCCCCGAAAAGAAAGGAAAAAAAAGAAAAAAAAATCCAAAACACCTCAAATATAGTCTAACACGTGCTAAAGACGAAAGCCATAAAAGAGTTGACTCCTCCTCTCTCTTTCTTTCTCTCTCTCTTTCTGTCCA
The DNA here is from genome assembly GCA_963585895.1 of Sepioteuthis lessoniana. Taxonomy (NCBI): domain Eukaryota; kingdom Metazoa; phylum Mollusca; class Cephalopoda; order Myopsida; family Loliginidae; genus Sepioteuthis; species Sepioteuthis lessoniana. The sequence continues at coordinate 4,435,525 of OY757910.1, read as the reverse complement.
CCACTAGATGACCATGTAATATACCCCAAAATTTCTTTGAATTTTAACATCCAACAGTCCTGGACTTTAACTAAGTTAAAACTTAAGATAAAAAAAGAAATTTTTTTTTTTTTTTTTTTTTTTACTACCGCGTACACATGGGAAGCAGCATGATGTACGTGTGAGTCTTGCGGCTTAACGCTCAAGATTGTCAGTTCGATCGGGGAACTACTGCTGCTCATCTATAAGAGTGGCTTCTACAGATGAGAACAAAAACAGCCATCGAAAGATAACCATGACTCGTACTCAAACCAGATCCATAAACCGCATCGCTCTTCGCGCGGGTAAAAAAGGGGCGCGTCCTGCTGAGGTTGGAGCCCTGGCCTCAGTGTTCGAAAAATCAGCTACAGAGCTCAAACTCAAACAAAAACTACTAAAATGCAAACAAACAATTCAGATAGCGACATTTAACGTGAGAACCCTAAATAGAATAGGTCAACTATCAGAGCTAACTGCATCTGCCGTAGAACATAGGATAGATATAATTTGCATACAAGAGCACCGATACACGCACACCGAAGATATCAAGTATCACGAAACTGGTAATGGATGGATGCTGGTGACTGTATCGGCATGGAAAAACTCGGTCAATGCATCGGTAGGAGGGGTGGGAATACTTCTAGGACCAAGAGCGTTAAAAACACTGAACAGCATTGAGAGAATACAACCTAGGATGATGGCCGCAACGTTTAATGGCAACCCCAAAGCAACAATTATCTCCTGCTACAGCCCTACCAATGTTAGCGAAGACAACGAAATAGCCACCTTCTACGAAGATCTATCCTCCCTAGTACGTAGCATTCCGAAACACAACCTGCTAGTCATTGGCGGAGATATGAATGCACAAATCGGGAAAAACAGACACAACAAATACAGCCTACACTGCGCGTCTAACAGGAATGGACAGCATTTAATAGATTTCATGATAGAAAATAGATTAACATGCCTCAATACAAACTTTCAAAAAAGGGAGGGGAAATTATGGACCTACACATACGCGAATAAGAGTAAAGCACAGATAGACTACGTCCTTATTAACAGGAAATGGAAAAACAGTGCGATGAATTGCGAGGCATACTCCTCTTTCGAGGGTGTGTCCTCCGATCATCGAATAGTTACGGCCAAAGTACGACTAAGCCTAAGAAAAAACGCCACACGTAAAGCGACGACCAAGCACTATGACTGGGCCCTACTCAACAACAGAGATATTAGAGATAAGTATGCATTAGAATTAAGAAACAGATTCGAAGCACTACAAGAGAAGGCAGAAACGGGCACCCCAAATGACGAATATGAAAATTTTGTAGAAGCACACCTGGAGGCGGCAGAAAAGTGTATTCCAACAAAGCCTAGAACTAAATATAGAGTCCCTTGGGAAACGCTAGCGGCTAGAGAAAAACGTGCACTTGTGAAGACTGCCTCCAAAAGCTATCGAAAGAACCCAACAAACACAAATGCACGAAAACTAGAAAAGGCACAACATCAATTAACAGGAATATACCTAAAAGAACAGGCAGAATACGTACAAAATCAGATAGATAAGATTAGAGACTCGGTGGAAGATAGGCAATCCAGGATAGCCTGGCAAACAATAAACGAAGTAAGTGGAAGGAAGAGCACAGCCAAAGCAAAATTGAAAGCTGCAAGCCAACAAGAAAGAGTAAAACTGTGGGAACAGCATTTCAAAAATCTACTAGGAAACCCACCGGAAATAACGGATGAACCGATCACCAGAATTATTAGTAAGCAATTAGACGTAAAACTAGGTCCTTTCACCAAAGAAGAACTAGACTCGGTTCTCAGAAGAATTAAAAATAGGAAAGCGGCGGGGCTAGACGAGATTCCCCCAGAAGTGTGGAAGACGAGACAATTCGACGATATACTGCTCCGGCAATGCAACGCAGTCTATAGTCAAAATAGGATAGAACGATGGACGAAGGGATGCATCCTTCCATTCCCTAAAAAAGGCGACCTCGGACTAGCCAAGAACTACCGAGGGATAACACTTACATCCATAGCAGCCAAAATCTACAATGCCCTACTACGAAACCGCATAGAACCCAAAATAGACAACATCCTTAGGAAAAACCAAAATGGCTTCCGGAGAAATAGATCCACGACCTCCCAAATACTGACCATCCGTAGAATCCTGGAAGGCGTTCGGGCAAAAAACTTACAGGCGACATTACTATTTGTCGACTTTACCAAGGCCTTCGATTCCATACACAGAGGGAAGATGGAGCAAATCCTACTAGCATACGGCCTACCAAAAGAAACCGTAGCAGCGATAATGATTCTCTACAGAAACACCAAAGTGAAAGTACGTTCACCAGATGGAGACACGGAATACTTCGACATTGTTGCAGGAGTACTACAAGGAGACACACTAACCCCGTACCTCTTTATCATCTGTCTAGACTATGTGCTTAGGACTTCGATCGACAAAATCAGAGAAAATGGCTTCGAGCTGACTAAGAGAAGAAGCAAAAGGTACCCCGCAAAAACAATCACGGACGCCGACTACGCTGATGACTTGGCGTTACTAGCGAATACGCCTAATCAAGCAGAGACACTACTGCATAGTCTGGAACGAGCCGCAGCTGGCATTGGCCTCCATGTCAATGCAAACAAAACCGAATATATGTGTTACAACCAAACGGGCAACATTGCCACACTAGACGGAGCCCCTCTGAAACTAGTCGACAAATTCACCTACCTAGGAAGCAGCGTCTCATCAACCGAGAAAGACATCGACACACGACTGGCGAAGGCATGGACAGCTATCGATAGGCTCTCGATCATATGGAAGTCGGACCTAACTGATAAAATGAAACGCAGTTTCTTCCAGGCAGCGGTTGTGTCGATACTGCTGTATGGATGCACCACATGGACGCTTACGAAGCGGCTGGAGAGGAGGCTGGACGGAAATTATACAAGAATGTTGAGAGCAGTATTAAACAAGTCCTGGCGACAACACCCCACGAGACTCCAACTATACGGACACTTGCCCCCCATCACAAAAACTATACAAGTTCGACGAACCAGACACGCAGGACACTGCTGGAGAAGCAAGGACGAGCTCATAAGCGATGTACTCCTGTGGACCCCCGCACATGGATGTGCAAGAGTGGGACGACCAGCACGAACCTACATACAGCAGCTGTGTGAGGACACGGGATGTAACCCTGAAGACCTGCCGGAGGCAATGAATGATAGGGAGAAATGGCGAGAGACGGTCAGGGATATCCGCGCAGGCGGCGCGACATGATGATGATGACAATTGGTGGGAATTTTGATTTTTCTTTCACCGAGACTGGTTGTCATACGCTGTGTCGATTTTGCACAAAAATAACCGTCACTTTATGAATGCGAACTGCAATGCATTTAATTGTAGGTGCGAGCGTGTCTAGGTGAATATGTATGTGTATAAGCGGAGTGTGTATGTATATGCATGTGAATGGGGGGGTGTAGTGTAGAAGTTGTCGTCGTAAGAAATTGGCACGGTGACACGAGTTCAAACCCTGGACTAGGCCGTTTACATTTCATATTATACCATTGGGAAAGGTATCCATCCGAAAATCTTTCCTCTAGCTAAGGGTAAATAGTAGGGCAGACTGGGCTCCGTAGCCTTGGTATAGCAACTAGGAGAAGGAAAATTCTGAATTCAAACCTGTTAAACTACGCTTTAAAATGACCTTGCTTCTCACTCTGTTCAAGTGGAAGGTTTGTCAAATACAGATACATGCATGTTTGTGCGAGTGTATTTCAATTGGAGGATGTAGGCGTTGGCATAATAGATAGATAGATAGATAGATAGATAGATAGATAGATAGATAGATAGATATGTGTATTGCAGTATTACAAGAGAGCTTAACGAGTTAGGGAGTTTGACGGCTTTCAATATATAATGAAATAGAAAGACAGCAATTTCTCGATGGGAATGAAAGGATCGTTTTTTAATGTCCTTAATAAAAACAATTCGCTAACACAAGAGCAATCAGAGGTCAGTTAGAAAGAGTCATTGTTACATTTACTTCAGTTATGAGAGGTCTGAATTGTTTCCGCAAGTTAGAACTCCATAAATTCAATAGAGCAGACAGGAAAGTCAAAAGCAGTGGAATCTCGAATCTCGGATAATAAACAGAAACGGGTCGCTAGGAATGATAGCAAACAATTGGCTGTTAGACACAAAACAAAAGAAAAACAGACCAACGCCAAAGTACGAGGTGCTTTCCATAAGTTTCCAGACTTTTTTTACAGGTATTTAAAATTGTCGTAGACTCTTGAAAATTCACTATGTTATTGCTATACATCTTATGAGATGACTGACCAATTTTTATGATTTCAGGTTCAAATGAATAACTACAGCAACAATTGGAATACACCCTACTAAAGTCTGATTCTCACAGCTGGGGAATTTCAAAAATGCAATCTGGACGTCAGGACACTTTAGAAGAATGATATGCAATAAAATTCTGTTTTAAACTTGGAAAAAATGCCACAGAAACGTATGGAATGATTCAGACTGCTTTTCGACCATCTTGCATGAATCGAGAATCAGTTTTTGAGTGTCATAAGCGATTCAAGGAAGGCTGGGTGTCTGTGAGGGATGATGAGAGGTGTGGGAGGAGTAAGGAAGTGAATACACCAGAGTTGATTGGCCAAAGGGTTAGGGTTAGGGTTACTATGTTGAGGTGTAAAGGAGTTCAGGAAGAGATTCTTTAGGAAGAGGCCAGCACTCTTCAAATCGGCTCAGTGGCATTTCCACCAGGACAATGTACCAGTCTACAACTCCATCTTTGTCGCAGCCTATTTGATCAAGATGGGCATCAAGACAGTTCCTCAGCATCCCTATAATCCAGACCTTGCTCCCTGTGACTTTTGGTTATTCCCTAAGCTCAGAGGCTGTCGTTATGAGACAATTGAGAAGATGAAAGAGGCTGTAACGAAGGTCATTGACACGCTCACACATGAAGACTTCCATGGGGCCTTGAAGAAGTTGTTGGAACGGTACAACAAGTGCATTGCAGCCGGAGGAGATTACTCCGAAGGAGACTAGAGTTTCATGTGTGTACTATCAATAAAAGTGCCTATACGAAAAAAGTCTGGAAACTTATTTAATGATCCATTATAGGAAGTGTTACACACACCATCCACAGAGCATGAAAAATGAATTTTAAAAAAAAGACAATACGTGTGTATTCTTGAATTCATTTTATTTTTTGTTTTTTCTTTGAGGAGTTGTTGACCCGTGACTTATGCTCTTTCAACCAAAACCTTCGGTAGACTAATCTTTTCTAAACAACAAATACAAAGTGGGATTGAGGCCGTTTAGCAGGTGAAACTAAGCGAGCCGGGGACGACATGAAATTAGAACTTGTTTTTCGTGCGAGCGTGTATTTGTGAATTTCTTTCTCAATGCAAGAATTTTGGGTTGTCTTCTCATGGATAACTTGTCTGTCGAAAACTGTCTCCTTCCCCTACTGTCTTTCCGAGCTGATCTGCCTTCATATATATATATATATATATAGTCATCCACAGACAGATCTGTTTCGTTCTATCAGAACTCATCAGTGTGGCTAGACAGTATCTCCCCGTAGCTGGGATCGAAACCCGGTTGACTCAAACGCCAAACCAAAGCTTTTAACCATTTAGCTACGGGGAGATATTAGCTACGAAGTACATTTTAAACGGTTATGAATCACAATTACTATTGTTTACATACATCCGTTCAACGGCCGCCGAGATCTCAATTCAAATACGAAGAGACTTGCAAAGGCGCTAATGGCAACACGATTACTTCTTCGCTAGAGAACTCGACCCTACGGGGGTAGGGGAATATATATATATATATATATATATATATATATATATATATATATATATATATAAAGTTATTTTTGTTTTGTTTATTTATTTATTCGGACCGTAATACTTAGCTTCACGCTTTTCAGGTAGGACAAACAGTCTCTAATTTTATCTCGAATTATTCCATGCATACACCCATGTATACACCCTAACCCATGAAAAGTGAGTTCTAATGTTTTATCGCATACTCATGAGTATATAGATAAGTCCTGATAATTACAAAGACTTTTGTTAAATTTTGATGAGCTTATCAGTATTTGAAAAGGAATATGATTATTATTCTTTTGTGGCTATAATTTTGTTTTTAATTTCTCCGTGCACACATTGATGCAAATTAACTCGTTGTTCAGAATTATTACCCTTAAATGAAGAAAAAGCAGGCCAAGATTGAGTTGATATATGCCACGTTTTTAAGCACACTATTTCGAAACAAGATATGGAAAAACAGAAATTCTCAATGGACAAAATTATCCATCGACTCTACCGTTCAACAAGTAAATCTCTCTTCCTCTTTACGACTGTGCCTTCTAATATTTCATTGCTTTTTTCGTCTTTTTGTTCTGCTATACCTCCTGCTGAAGACTCCTGTTATCACTCCTCCTTATTCTCTTGTTACTCTTCTTCCTTCTTTTTTCTACGCCCTCTCTTTCGTCTTTTCTTTCTCACTTTTCCTCTCCTTCTTCAACTCTTTCTTTTCTTTGTTCTTCCCCCTCTTTTTATTCTTCTCTTTCTTCTTCTTCCTGCTCCTTCTTCTCCTGTTCTTCTTCCTTCTTTTCTCTCCACTTCTTTCTTCTTCTCTTGTCCACCTATTCATTTTTCTCCTGTAGTTCTCCTTCCCTTTCCTCTTTCTTCACCTCCCCTTTTTCCTCACCTCTTCTTTCTTCGTTACTTGCCTTTCATCCTCCTCCTTCTGCTTCTCGTACTTTTTCTACTCTCTCTCTCTCTTCCCCGTCATCTTTGGCTACCCACTTCCTTCCTTTTGATGGAATTCATGTGTATTTGAAAGATGTACTTTTTTGAGATCACATTGTAATCCGCGAGGCACAGATTTATTTCTTAATGTTTTATTTTCAATTCTACTTTATCCGTGACGGCATAATTGATGTCATTTTGCAAATGCATTCTACTTATAATATATCAAAAACTTTATATTTCTCTGCATTTCTCCTGTGCATCATGAATATTAAAGTTAATTCTAGATATTTTATTTGTTAAGATTATAATAACAAAAAAACATACGTCATCGTAAAAGTCCAATACACCGAAATGGACAAATTGCATACCTTTATCGATTTTTTTAAAAATAGATATTGAAGTGTTGCGCGCATGCACACACACACACACACACACATATATATATATATATATATATATATATATTATTTAGAAGATTCAGACTCTTGTCGTCATCTTTATTGTTATATACACGTTTCTACCGATGTGTTTATCGGCCTTCTTCAGGCATTTCTTGTTGGACTCAGGAACCTTTTAGCCGATCTCGATAGCCTTGAAGTCAAATTCAGGAACCTTCACCGAACTTCGAAAAACATCCTTTATTTAATCAACTGAGATAGTTTGTTCTCACGTCGTTAACCATGACCAGGAACAAGAGTTAAGTTACGAGGATCATTAAATAAGTTTCCAGACTTTTTTCGTATAGGCACTTTTATTGATAGTACACACATGAAACTCTAGTCCCCTTCAAAGTAATCTCCTCCGGCTGCAATGCACTTGTTGTACCGTTCCAACAACTTCTTCAATGCCTCATGGAAGTCCTCTTGTGTGAGCGTGTCAATGACTTTCGTCACAGCCTCTTTCATCTCCTCAATTTTCTCATAACGACAGCCTCTGAGCTTAGGGAATAACCAAAAGTCACAGGGAGCAAGGTCTTGACTATTGAGAGGGTGAGCAACTGTCTTGATGCCCATCTTGGTCAAATAGTCTGTGACGAAGATGGAGTTGGGCACTGGTACATTGTCCTGGTGGAAATTCCACTGAGCCGATTTGAAGAGTGCTGGCCTCTTCCCAAGGAATCTCTTCCTGAACTCCCTTAAAACCTCAACATAGTAACCCTAACCCTAACTCTTTGGCCAATCAACTCTGGTGTATTCACTTCCTTACTCCTCCCACACCTCTCATCATCCCTCACAGACTCCCAGCCTTCCTTGAATCACTTATGCCACTCAAAAACTGATGCTCGATTCATGCAAGATGCTCCAAAAGCAATTCTGAAGCATTCCATACATTCCTGTGGCATTTTTTCCAAGTTTAAAACAGAATTTTATTGCATATCGTTCTTCTAAAGTGTCCTGACGTCCAGATTGCATTTTTTAACATCACCAGCTGTGACAATCAAGCTTTAGTAGGGTATATTCCAATTGCTGCTGTAGCTGTTCATTTAAACCTGAAATCATAAAAATTGAATTGGGAAATACACACATATCATCATCAAGTCGTGCTGACAGTTCGAAGTCTTTTCTCTCTCTTTCTCTCTCTCTCTCTCTCTCTCTCTCTCTCTCTCTCTCTCTCTCTCTCTTCCATCGCTCTTTGAAAGTCCCCTGGACGGAATCCAGGGTCCATACAGAGCTGACGAGTGTAAGTCTTTACTGTTCAGTCCACACTGGTGTGTTTAGCATATCTTGTTTGTCTTACTTGGACAGTTTTGTAAGATGGGAAGCAAGTGTCTGCACGACTACTGTTTTGTGGATGCTGTTTCCAAGATTTGTTCAAAACAGCACGCAGTATGATTGGGTCGTTCCCAAATAGTTCTTTCTTCAAGCGCTTCGGGTTGGATTCTTTGTGTAATGGCATATCAACCTTTGTAGGTTATTTGATGCCAAAGCTATTCTCCAAGAAGAACAGTTGTGGTACTATTTAACCCATAGCTGGGAGGATAAGGGGGTTCATACCTTTCCCAAGGGTATTTGTCCGAAAGTGAACGTAATAGCGAGAATGGAGTACGAACTCGCTTACAACGATTCCTCAGTCCATCGCTTTAACCATTGACACCCTTCAAGCGCTTCGTTAAAGTCCTGGTAATGTAGCCATACAGTAGCACTGATATGGCTAAAGTTTGAAAGAATTCCCGTTTTATTTTATCAGATCAGATTTTTATGTTAACCCTAAAGTATAGGAGGCATGGAAATTCGACGACATCTGCTCAGGTTGGAATTATTGCCTCAGTGCTCCAAAAATCAGCCACCGAACTCAGACACAAACAAAAATTTCTTAAATTTGAAATCACTGTATATATAGTGACACTTGACGTTAGAACTTTAAATAGAAAAGGTCAACTGCCGGAGTTGACAACGTCTGTTGCAGATCAAACTGCGAACCAAACATAGAGTTCCGTGAGAGACATTCGCAGTTAAGAAAAACGAGACAATATGAAAATCGAATCTCTATGTAATAAAATGAATGCCAACTAATGCCAACATTCAGAAACTTAAGAAGGCACGAAGAGAACTAATTAACGCCTACTAAAAAGAACAGATAGAATACATTCAAGGTCAGAACAATAAAATTAAAAGTGCAATAGAAGATGGACAATCTTAAATAACGTGGCTGATAGTAAATAAAGTTAGTAAAAGAAAAAGTACTTATAGAGCTAAACTAAAAGCGGCCAACAAAGAATGAATAGGCATGTGGAAAAAAACATTTCAAGAATTTGCACGAAAAATCCACTAAAGTTACGGATGAACCTATCACAAAAATTATTTAAAATCAACTAGGACAGTTTACTCGACTTAGAACTAACAAAATTTAAAAACAGGAAGACTGCTGGTCTTGATGAAATACCACCAGAAGTATCCAAGACAAGGAAATTCAATGACCTACTGCTCCAATACTGCAACGCCGTATATTATCAGGATACAGATGGACAAAGGACTGCATCCTCCTTTTCCCCAAGAAGGGTGACCTCAGAATTGCCAAGAACTACTGAGGCATAACTCTTACTTCCATAGCTGGTAAGATTTAATGCGCTGCTATTCAACCGCATCGAACCAGAAATTGAGAAAATTCTTTGAAAAAATCAAAATGAAACCTATCTACAACATCACAGATTCTAATAATCCAGCGAATCATAGAAGGAGTTCGTGCAAAAAACCTCGAGGCGACACTCTTATTGCAGATTTTTACAAGACATTTGACTCCATACACCGAGGGAAGATGGAGCAAATGCCTCAAGCCTATAGTCTCACCAAAGAAACGGTCACAGCCATATTGATGCTCTATAAAAACAAGAAATAAAAAGTTCGCTCACCAGATGGAGACACAGACTGCTTTGACATTATTGCTGGTGTTCTGAAAGGGGATACACTAGCCCCATACCTGTTCATAATCTGCCAAGACTACGTACTTCGAACGTCGATGGCTTTACACTAAAAAAGACAAGAAGCAGATGATACCCTGCAGAAACTTTAAGGACGCAGACGATGCTGGTGACATTGTGCTTCTGACAAATACACCAACCGAAGCTGAATTTCTGTGGCATAATCAGGAGCAGGGAGCAAGTGGCATTGGCCTCCATGTCAATGCAGACAAAACAGAGTACATGCATTTTAAGAAAAAAGGAGACATCTCCACACTAAATGGTGGTTCTCAGAAACTAGTGAACAAGTTCACGTACCTCGGAAGCAGCGTCTCATCTACTGAAAATGAAATCAGTATGCGACTAGCAAAGACATGGACTGCTATCGAGGTTATCGATTATATGGAAGTCAGATTTATTCGATAAAATAAAACGCATTTTTTTCCAAGCAATGATCGTGTCAATTCTATAATATGGATGCATCATATAGACGCTGACTAAGCATCTAGAGAAAAAGCAAGACGAAAATGCTACAGGCTATTGTGAACAAATCTTGGAAACAATATCCCACAACACAACAGCAGTACGGCCACCTACCACCTATCTCTTAAACTATTCAACTAAGATGGACAAAATATACGGGGCACTGTTGGAGAAGTAAGGACAAACTCATAAGCGACGTTCTCATATGGATCCCTTCACACGGACATGCAAGTATTGGATAATCAACAAGAACTTTTCGACAACAGCTCTGTACGGAGACAGGGTGTAGTCTAGAAGACCTGCCCGAAGCGATGGATGACAAGAGAGAGTCAGAGAAATCCGTGCTAGCATCACGACATGATGATGATGATAATGATTTATGTAAACTAAACACAATAGAGAAATGTACGAAAGGCTACATCCTCACCTTTCCGAAGAATTGTGACCTCAAAATCACGAAGAACTATAAAGGCATAATCCTTTCTATCATAGCCGATAAGATTTATAATGTCCTACTAATCAATTGTATCAGATCTTTGGAAAAATCAAAATGGTTTAGGGAGAAATCGATCGACAACTTTTCAGATTCTCACGATTCGTTGAATCATCGAGAGTACACATAAAAAATCTCGAGGCAACACTTTTGTTCGTAGATTTCTCCAAGGCATTTGATTTCATACACAGAGGAAAAAAGAAGCAAATACTTCAAGCGTATGGTCTCCCCAAAGTAAATGATGACCAACAAAAACACAAAAGCAATGGTGACACAAATTCCTTTTACATTGTCGCGGGAATCTTGTATGCATGATCACCAGTTCTATTTATAAACAGCTGAGATTACTTTTTAAGAACGTCAATAGATCTAATGTAAGAAAATGGTCCCACACGAAAAAAAAGGGACAAGAAGCTGACAATAGTCCAGAGAAACAGATGCAGATTACACAATTTATCGCTTCTCACAAATATACCAGTGCATCTCTGCTGCCTGGAACAGATCGCAAGCGGCATTGGCTTCAACGGGAACTCGGATAAAACAAAGATAAATTATTTTAAAATATTGTCATCTCCATATGAAATCACAAGATCCTGAAGCGTGAAACTGATAATTACAATGCTTTATATATATATATATATATATATGCTTCATCCACTTATTTTGTATGATGTTAAAATTCTTGATTCTGCAATGGCCAAGGAAGAACTTTAAAATTCTCAATTCCTACCAGCTTGATATTAATTTCGAAGTGCTGTTGGGCGTTGTCTTCTTAACTGACACAATTTTCGACTCAAGTTTACTTGGTCTTTCTTAAGTTGATGATAAAGAAATAAAAAGCATCTATTAAAATCGTTGTTTCCCGTACTGTGGAAAACCACACCTCTAATTTTTTTTTCTGCTGGATTGTTTTGCAAACTTTTCTTCTGTATTTTCATCGATTATAAACCAAACTTTCAGATTAGATTTTTAGGGGAAAATTGCCTGTTTGATTCTTAGAATAGGAGGATCAGTTTGCAATGTTACTTTTATGCCAAATACGACACCCTTCGGCGATTTTGTTCTATTTGTCGACGATGTTAACCAAACAACTTAGAGTATCTTCAAGAGCTGGTTGGAATTACAAACAAAATAACAAAATAATGGTATGAGTACTGCCGAGATATTTATTCTACTAAAATTCAGAAATACCAAAGGCAGCTAAGTAGCCCAGGATATGTACCATTGGAACGCCAGCAAAAACAAAACAGCAAAAATTGCCAAAATATGTACTGTTTGACGTAAAAGTAATGTAAAAAAACTGATCCCCCACCTCAAAAAATTAAACGGGCAACTTTTCCCTGATATTTTTATCATCCAAATAATCTTATTTGATCTTATTCCGAAGAAAATTATTTCTATATTATTATAACAAATATTTAAGAGGTTATATCAATGATACGCGTCTGCTAGGCAATCTTCTGAAGATGATGTCATAAAACACTGAAATATCAACAAAAATCAGTTCCTGTCATTTAATCAAACAAGGACTCTACACAATCAGGTTTCATGGAAATATATCTTTTAAAACCTTTTGTGTAGTTTAACGGTTTGTATAGATGTTTCTGTCACTCATTTTTTTTTCTCCCAAGACCATAGGGGGATAATTCCAACTTGGTTTATTTTGAGCAAAAACAGAATCAAATAAGATTTCATGTGATTGGAAGAGTGTCAGCATAAAATAGTATGAGAAAAAGTAAGACAAACAGAGGCACCTGACAATGCAACGGAGATGAAACAATATTGATATATATTTTATCAAGACAAGGTGGATACATGAATATGAATATGACATAAATACGCAACAAAAATGTTCAGGTGAAGAAAAATTCTGATTAGTTTATAAGATCATGTGTGTACATATTTTGTTTCCTTTTTCTTTTTTTTTTTTTTTTTTTTTTTTGCAAATATATAAAATCCTTTTACATAAATATCGAACACAACATTAGCCATGTGAAAAAAACATAGATTTAACTTCATTTATCCTTCCATTTATGAAGTTAAATTCTGTCAATATCAAATGGTCTTTATAAACTTAGTTAATGCTTTCTTGTTGAGCATAAACAAGACCTACGCCTAGATCTCTAACTCAGACAATAAGAAACAATATTCCTATTATACATTTACTTTCATGAACTCAAAGTTTGAGTGTTTTGATGAAGAATACAGGGGTTTTTTTCTCCGGGATTTTCCCTGAGTCAAGGTTTTTTGTTATTTTTTCGACTTGGTGAAGAGAACTGGTGCTATTGGAAGCAAAAATCCATATTGCATAATGCTGCCACCTGAACGAGTTTTTCTGAGAGTGGTATTCTTTGGTTTATTGAATTTTCAATGTTTTCAGAACACGTATGGTCATTGTCCGCAACCTGTTCAAATTTCGTTTCATCCAATCATAACACATTTTCAAAGTTTAGGTCTTTCGCAACATTAAAATCTGCAAATGTTCAGGGGGTATTCTCAGGTCTAACAGGTAATAGTGTTATAACTTGAACAAGTGTTTAGCTCATTCGTTAAAACTACAGACACTGATACAGGCGTAATCGTAGGCTTTGATACTTTTCTACAAACGGAAAGAAGTTGCTTGTGAATGTTACCATTAATAGAAAAAGGCTTTTATAAAAAGAAATTGCGATGATTTTTCAAGTGTTAGGCTATATTTAGTAATATTACTTATATCATCTAAGTGTTTATCAAGTTGCAAAAATAATGACAAACAACGTTAAACCTTGTAAATCATATTTTCTGAAAATCATTGTTTCTGTGAATATATATATATCTGTTACTGGCGACTACATAGATTTTCTTTTTAATAAACATTCGATATATTTTTGGAGGGAATCCATTTAACACAAGATCTTTATTTTCATATTCCGTTTTTCGGCAAATTTTTAAAGTGTCTGTTTTTTGGGGTTTTTTTAAATAAACAGACATACATCACATAGAGCTACTTATTCATACGAGATGCATACAACGGTATTAATGCTTATATATATATATATATATATATATATATATATATATATATATATAATCTCAGAAAAAAATTAATGCGACCATTTGGTAATAAAACGCGACGTCTGTGAATATTGGCGCAGAGATTGTTAATATAATCCACGAGGCGAGAAAGTCCCTGATCTGCATCTGACATAATCCGCTAAATAGAAAATGTACATATACATGGTTTCTAGCGAAATCACATAAAAGATCAACTTATATAACACAAATAGAAGCATTTCTATGAGTTTATATATTGGCAATATTTTTCTTCTTTGTAGTTGCCAAATTAAGTCGATCTATCGTGTGAGTGTTTACGTGTTTATGTATGTTGGTACGCGGACATCTAGACAGATATGGTCTTAAAGTGGAAGCAAATAACACACGATCTAAAATAGTACATATAGACAGACAGACAGACAGACATTGAGGGACAGACGACAGACATATATATATGTGTGTGTGTGTGAGAGAGAGAGAGAGAGAGAGAGAGAGAGAGAGAGAGAGAGAGAGATTTTATTCTTGGTTGGTTATTGGTTGGTTGGTTCCTTTGTTTAATGGCATATAGATCTTCGTATGCTTTATTCTTGGTTACGGAAGTGTTGCTATTTTATCTTTGGTTACAGATTTTCAGTGTTATATTGCTAAGTAATTAATCATACCTAATAATATATGTTTTCATTTTACAATGCTCCTTGAGAAATAACACAATCCTGCTAGCTTTAATTTAGAATAACATATTTTTAACAAAACATTTGTTACAGCAGACTTATTCATGGGACATATTATAAAAGCAAACAAGTATATATATATATATATATATATATCATCATCATCATCATCATCATATCGCGCTGGTAGCACGGATATCCCTGACCCTCTCTCGTCACTCCTCCCTATCGTTCATCGCCCTAGGTAGGTCTTCAGGACAACATCCCGTATCCTCACATAGCTGCTGAATGTACGTTCGTGCTGGTCGTCCTGCTTTTGCGCGGCCATGTGTGGGGATCCATAAGAGTACATCTCTTATGAGTTCATCTCTTCTTCTCCAGCAGTGTCCTGCATGTCTGGTTCGTCTAACTTGAATAGTTTTCGTGATAGGGGGCAGGTGGCCGTACAGTTGGTGTCTTGTGGGGTGTTGCTGCCAGGACTTGTTCAGGATTGCACGCAGCATTCTTGTGTAATTGTCATCTAGCTTCTTCTCCAGCCGTTTTGTTAACGTCCATGTAGTGCAGCCATATAGCAGTATCGATGTGACCGCTGCCTGGAAGAAGCTGCGTTTCATTTTATCGGTTAGGTCTGATTTCCATATAATCGATAGCCTATTGATAGCTGTCCATGCTTTCGTTAACCTCGTGTCGATGTCCTTTTCGGTTGATGCGTAGGTACGCCGAACGCTTTAGGTATGCCGTACGCTAGTAGGATTTGTTCCATCTTTCCTCCGTGAATGGAATCGAAAGCCTTGGTAAAGTCGACAAATATTAATGTCGCTTGTAGGTTCTTTGCCCGTACACCTTCAAGGATTCTACGGATGGTTAATATTTGTGAGGTCGTAGATCTATTTCTTCGGAAGCCATTTTGGTTTTTTCTAAGTATGTTGTCGATTTTGGGTTCTATGCGGTTTCGTAGTAGGGCATTGTAGATTTTGGCTGCTATGGATGTAAGTCTTATGCCTCGGTAGTTTTTGGCTAATCCGAGGTCCCCCTTTTTAGGGAAGGGGAGTATGCATCCCTTCATCCATCTATCTATCGGATTTTGATTGTATACTGCGTTGCAGTGTCGGAGCAGTATGTCGTCGAATTGTCTGGTCTTCCATACTTCCGGGGGAATTTCGTCTAGCCCTACAGCTTTCCTATTTTTAATTTTTCTGAGAACCGAGTCGAGTTCTTCTTGTGTGAACGGTCCTAGTTTAATGTCTAATTGTTTGCTAATTATTCTGGTGATTGGTTCATGTGTTATTTTTGGTGGGTTTCCAAGTAAGTTTTCGAAGTGCTGTTTCCACAGTTTTATTCTTTCTTGTTGGTTTGCTGCTTTCAGTTTTGCTTTGGCTGTGTTCTTTCTTCTGCTCACTTCGTTTATTGTTTGCCAGGCTATTCTAGATTGTCTATCTTCCACTGAGTCTCTAATCTTATCTATCTGATTTTGAATGTATTCTGTCTGTTCCTTTATATATATGCCTGCTAATTGATATTGTGCCGTTTTTAGTTTTAAGGCATTTGTGTTTGTTGGGTTTTTTCGATAGTTTTTGGAGGCTGTTTTCACTAGTGCACATTTTTCTCTCACCGCTAAAGTTTCCCATGGGACTCTATATTTAGTTTTAAGTTTTGTTGGAATGTATTTTGCTGCTGCCTCGAGGTGTGCATTGACGAAATTTTCATATTCGTCGTTTGGTGTACTTTTTTCCGTCTTTTCTTGTAGTGTTTCGAATCTGTTTCTTTATTCTAATACGTATTTATCTCTTATATCTTTGTTGTTCAATAGGGCCCAGTCATAGTGTTTGGTGGTCGCTGTTCGTTTGGCGTTTTTTCGTAGGCTTAACCGTATTTTCGCCGTGACTATTCGGTGATCGGTGGACACACCCTCAAAAGAGGAGTATGCCTCGCAATTCAATGCACTATTTTTCCATTTCTTGTTTATAAGGACGTAGTCTATCTGAGCTTTAGTATTGTTTGCGTACGTGTATGTCCATAGTTTTCCCTCCCTTTTTTGGTAGTTTGTATTGAGGCCTGCTAATCTATTTTCTATCATGAAATCTGTTAGATGTTACCCATTCCTATTTGACGTGTTGTGGAGGCTGTATTTGTTGTTTCCGTTTTTCCCGATTTGGGCATTCATGTCTCCGCCAATGACTAACATGTTGTGTTTCGGGATGCTACATACTAATGAGGATAACTTTGGTTAGGTTGTATTTTCTCAACGCTATTAAGCGTTTTTAATGCTCTAGGTCCTGTAAGTAATCCTACCCCCTACTGCGGCGTTGACAGAGTTTTTCCATGCGGATACAGTGACGAGCGACCAGCCATTGCCAGTTTCGTGATATTTGATATCTTTGGTGTGCGTGTATCTGTGTTCTTGTATGCATATTATGTCAATCTTATGTTCTTCGGCCGATGCGATTAGCTCTGGTAGTTGTCCTATTCTATTTAAGGTTCTTACGTTAAATGTGGCTATCTGTAGTGTTTGCTTGCATTTTAGTAGTTTTGATTGTTTGAGCTCTATAGCTGATTTTTCGAACACCGAGGCCAGGGCTCCAACCTCAGCAGGACGCGCCCCTTTTTTACCCGCGCGAAGAGCGATGCGGTTTGTGGATGTGGTTTGAGTGTGAGTCATGGTTATCTTTCGATGGCTGTTTTATTCTCTTCTATAGAAGCCACTCTTATAGAGGAGCAGCAGTAGTTCCCCGATCGAACTAACGATCCTGAGCGTAAAGTCGTCAAACTCACGTCCAGGACCCGTTTAGGTATTGAGTTTGGTCGTCCATGGGTTTATTCAAATACCTTTACGTGCATCATGCTGCTTCCCATGTGTACGCAAAAAAAAGGTGGGGGGTAATTTTGATTTAAGTTTTCTTAAGTTTTAACTTACTTAAAGTCCAAGATTAAGGTACTTTTGCTTTTTTTTTTTTTTTTTTTTTGGCGGTATTGGGACTTTTCCTAGGCTTTTTAGTTTGTTTTTTTTTTTGTTTTTTTTTTCTATACTACAGTTGGGAACCTAGTAGGCTTCAGGAATTATAGAGCTTTAAAATTTTTTTTTTTTTTTTTTTGTGTTTTAGGCTTTTACTTTTTCTTTTTCTTCTAAACTACTGTTAGGGCTTTCTTTACGAATTTTTTCAATCTGTCTATCTATCGATCAAGTTAATTAGTCAGCTAACTGCACGTCTCTCTCATCAGAAAGAATCTCTCCATCCACTATTTGTCTGCCTCTGTTTAAATCCATGTTAGTCTATTCACATCTATCTATTTATCTATGTATCAATGTTTTTAGTTCTGGAGATTTTAATTTTTTCTTCAACATCCATTATATACGTTTTTCATTTTATTTTATCATATTCCTAAATAATATATATATGTATATATATATATATATATATATATTAGAAACTAGTTTGATGCAAGAAGCGTCATAATTTCATCTACATCTCAGACTAGACAAACCCACGCGGCAGCTCCGTATATATATATATATATATATATATATATATATATAAGCTCCCGTGTCTGTTTGTCTGGTCTGAGCTGTTAATGAAATTGTGAGGCTTCTCCCTGCGTTAAACAGGTTTCTAAGATACCTGCAATATAACTTGACAACTTTTCCGATCTGTATTCGCTAAATTGGCTATTCTGTTTAAAAATCGATTGTTATTAAAGGGATTGAATTATCTGAAAAAATAAGATCGAAAATGAGTAACAATGTTTTATTGTTAATTCTTAGTCTAATTTTTAAAAAAAGCTGTTTTGATATCTTTTAATAAGCGATTGTTGGTAGATTTTATAATGATTCTTGTCTACAATGGAGTTGTTATCTTCGAACATTGTCGTTTTTCAGCAAACGGTACAGTTAGCCTGATTAGAAATCAAACCATAGACCTAAAATAAGATATTTTTTAATTTCTTTTTAAGTAAAAGATATAATTTCAGTAAGTATAGTGTAATTGCTTTATTTTGTCAAAAAGCACAAAACTAGAAAACCTTTTCATATCATTTTTGTAACAATAGTGTATTTTTTTATTTTGACAAAAAAAATAAGCACTTAACTATAAAAACTTATATTTTGTTTTCGTCAATAAGACCGCCACCAGCCTTAATTACTGGTTTACAAATTCTTAACATTCTTTCTAAGAACTTTTTTTAAAAAGTAGATTACACACCTTCTAAAGTGTTCTTCAAGCACTGAAAAAGCTCACTCTCACTCTTTAGGTACTCTCCTTGAACTCTCCCGTCCAATTTATCCAATATTAATTCAATGGGAAAGAGGTCAGTAAATTGAGACGGCCAAGTCAATGATAATATACATTTTATGCATTTTTAGCAATTTTATACATTTTTTATGCATTAAAAATTGTAAATATCTTATTTATATTTTTTATTGGTGAATAATGCAAATTCTTTTTCCCTCCACAATAATTGTTGACGATTCTTATTCATACTGATGTTTTAATAAGTTTCACAAAATATAAAATGGTTAAACCAAAAATTGATCTTAAAATGTAAGTAAGTAAAGTTGGCTACCTTAATCGAGGGTAATGCGACGGTTCCCTTTTTAATAGCTACTATACCGAGGTATAAGGGAGAGTGCAACTCCATTCCCTGGATTGCTCCACTTTACCCTTGATCTGTACCTTATAATGCTGTACCAAGTACCATTTTTTGAGTTTTTGGTATGATTCGGCCTGGGATCGAACCCTGGTCTCCCGGACCATTGGTGAACACTCTACTCATTAGACCAATTTGCATAACTCCTAGTATAATTAATGTAGACTAATACATTGGTTCCTCAGTTCAAAGCTAAAGATTTTTTTAGATCAGTATATATATATATATATATATATATATATTCCAAAATCTTATTCTTTTTTTTAACTCGAGATAATTTTGACATAATTTAAAAGAGTTTGTTGAATCGTTGTCTTGAAAAGTGATTTTTTTTCTTTTTATGCGTAAACCAAATGTTATAGCATGTCTTAACAAAATTGAAAGATATTGTTCTTTTTTTTTTTTTTTTTTCATGATTCCCTTGACCCGAATTAAATCTCCAGCTTTCTCTCTCCCAAAACACCCTCACACCATAACAGACCCACCATCATGCATAACGGTTGGAACCACACATTCATCATTCAGTCTTTCTACAGGATTTCTTCTCACATATGTACATCCCCCCTCTTACTCCTTTCTAAGTCGATTTCTCACTGTTGATGGCGACACTGGTTGCTGTCAAAGAATTAGACTCAGCTGTCTGTTCTGGAGCGGTTTCTTTTTTTTCTTTTCAATAATCAAGTGTTTATCTTCACCAGCAGTTGTCACTATTGGTGCTTAATCTCTTTTTCTGTCAACATTTGCACCAATTTCTAACAGCTTTTGGAATGAACATTCTACTCCATGTCTAACTATCAGCAACTTTTTGGCAATTTGTCTTTAAAAGTAGCCTTCTTTGAATAATATTTCGATTCGTGCCATCATCTCAATGTTACGCTGCTTTAATTTTGCCATTTGGGGCAAATTACGTCAAAATTAAAAATGAATCTTAAATAAATGATAAAAATACTGTTGTAAAGGCACAATATTTTTTTCAATCTTCGGACTTTTCTCCAATTGAATTATTATGGATGAAGTATCTTTTTACTCTTGAAAGTTTTTCATACCAGCATTAGCGGATGGTTTTTCACTGGAGTTTGAGTGACAGCAAGTCTACTCAAGTCTCCAGGACTCTCCTCGGTATTCAAGCCGATCTTAACAATGCAGTAGATTTGGTGGTCTCCACTTGTCCTCTTATTTCAAAGTCTTCCAATCCCTTTACCAATCTTTTGGTTATTGTTCCAAGTGCACCAATTACGATTGGTATCACCGTCACCTTCATATTCCATAGTTTTTTTTTTAGCTCTCAAGCAAGGTTCATATATTCATCTCTTTTTTCGCTTTCTTTTAAATTTATTCTGTAACAGCAAAGTTTGTTATTCGGCAGTTTCTCCTTTTTTGCTAACTATTATAAGGTCTGGTCGTCTGGCCGAGATAAGGTGATCCGTTTGCATCTCAAAACCCCAGAAAACATTATCCATTTCGTACTCCAGTATGAATTCCTGGTTGTGCATTTACCATTTGTTGGTATGGTCCAATTAAAATTTTTTTGCACAATTCTCAGTGGATTACCTTCCGCACCTAGTCGTGTCTAGTCTTAAACTCTTTTGCACTAATTTGCTGCATTCGCTTATCATATGATTAATTATTTCGTCTCTATCTCTACATATCCAACATTTATTATTTTGTTTCGTCTTATCTATTTTTGCTTCAGTATAGTTTATCCTTATAGAATTGTTTTTTGCTGCTATTTGAAGAGATTCAGTTTCTCTCTTAAGGTTTCCCTTTCTTAGCCATGTGCAAGACTTCTCGTGTGAAACGTCGTTTGCTTGTCGCTTGAAATGTCCATGCAATAGCTTTTCTTTCCACTTTTATTTTCTAGTGATTGTTATTCTGTTGATCCTTGTGTTGTTTATGTTGTTTCTAGTCTCTGTAATTAGTCCTTTTTTGCTCTTTTTTATGTAGACTTCGAGTCGTCATGTCGATATATCGATGCTATAATCAATACAATAATCCTTTTTCTGACACATATCCATTGTCTCTGTTATCTCTCAGATGTAAGGCCTTATGCATCTTCAATAGTTTTCTCGTTCTACGTTCCATTGTTAAAATTCTTCTCTGGTCCACTTCAAGAATGATCCCGAGTATCTTACGAGTAGGACAGCCCAGGTGTTTATCCCTTTGATGAGATTTCTGCTTTTTGATACAATTGCTATTTTTAATCTGATTAGATCATTTGTTCCAAAAAATTATTGTACTATTAGCTAAAAAATTCATTTGGTTTTCGAAATCTGTCTTGACAGTAAATTCCCAGCTCGAGGAGGAATATTGAAAAAATGTCTATCATAATTAAAAATTCAATTAATTCCGTTAATTATTTTAAAAGTTTCTATTAGATTAACTCTCATTCTTTCTAATAAAGTAGTTAATCCTAATTTCCGTAATCTCTCCGTATAACTTCAATATTTTACTTTTTATTATTTTTCTCACTCTTTTCTCTATGCTCTGCAATCTCAATACAACACACCAATTTTCATGTCTCGACACTGGAGTCCAGATCAGACTACAATATTCTTTATAAAGTCTTATTAGCATTTTACGTAATCGTTTTAAAATATTTGACTCCCTTGAAAGAAAAATTCTTTCTTACTATCCAGCTAACCGCTCCATTTGCCGTCGATACAATAGACACTATATGATTGTCAGCTTTAAAAATATCATTAAAGCCAACCCCTAGATTGTATGCTTCATTTGCTTTTTTATTTACTTATTGCTTATTGAACCTAAACGTTTTTTAATTCAATGAGTAACACTTTACATTTTTCTACATTAAATTTTTATTTGCAAATATTTTCCTAATATGGTTATTTAGTTAGATTCATCTGTGTTGGTTCTTTTGATAATAGATCTCACAAGTAGTTTGACATCATCAGCAAATTGTTTGATTTTTGATTTTATAACATTAGGTAAATCATTCAGAAATATTCAAAACAATAAAGGTCCCATTACTGATCCCTGGAGAACACCGGAAAGAATATTCTGTGTTTAAAAATAACAGTTACTAATTTTTACTTAGTTCTTTCAGTCAAAAAATATCACAGTATTCGCCTTTTTTCGATTCTTTTTTTTTTTTTTTTTTTTTTAGAAATACCAAAGTTTTTCATTTCCGCTAGTAAACGATAATGAGATACCGTATCAAATGTCTTGCCAAAATCCAAATATATAATATCTGCATTATTGCTTTCCGCCAAAAATTCATATTTATAATGCTTATACTTTTCAAAATTTCAGATAATGTTGATTTACCTTTGTCAAAACCATGCTGATGACAATTCATATCTTCTTTTATAAAATCTAATATGTGATTTTCAATCAATCTTTCAAAAACCTTGCACATGATACAAATTAGAGAAACCGGTCCTAATTACATTTTAGATTTAACGAACATTTTTATGTAATGATATTACAATTGCTGCTTTCCAAATATATGGAACCATTTCATTATCTATGCGTCTCTCAAACAATTTTCACATTGGATTGATAAAATTTTCATTTAATAAGTATTTTAATATTTTAGGATGTATTTTATCTAGTTCCATTCTTTTATTAACATCCAACTAGAATAATAATAGCTCTTATATTAGATTATACATAATTCTTTGCACCCTTCTAATAATAACTATCTTATAGTAGACCAAACACTTTTAAAGAGTGAACAGATTGAGAACGTATTGCTAGTAGACCTAATGTTACAATTGGTACGCTTATTAATTCAACAGTCTTAACATTTTTTTACTTTTGCTGTACTAACGTTTTTGTAAATTTTTGCTTTTGATTTTATATGTTTGAATATGGGTTTACAATTGTATTTAATATTAACTGGATCGGAGAGTTTGAAGAGAATACCTAAAGAGTGAGAGTGAGCATTTCCAGTGCTTGAAGAATGCTTGAGAATATCTGCCAACTATGTTTTTAAAAAAATGCTGGAAAGAATACCAAGTAAGACAGTAATTACGGCACGTAGGGGTTTTATTGACAAAAACAAAATATGATACATTTTTGTGATATTTTTTTTAACTGCTTGTATTTTGTGAGAATAAAATTTTATTTTTTTACTTAAAAATTCAAAGGCTCTTATATTAGGGTGATTCTTAAGGAAAGGTTTTGTGGCCCCAAATATTTTGCCTCTAGTATATATATATATGTATATAAAGATGAGAAAGTTACTTCCCAATTGATTCATTCATTTTCTATTCAAGTTTTTTTTTTTTTTTTTTAAGTTTTTCTCTTTTTTCTTTTTCATTATTGCAATCCAATATTTCATTTATTTTTCTCAGATCTATTTTATAAAATTTCAAATTTCATAAATAAGAAATAGAAATCAAGATCTATTTATCTCCGAATGTTATTTATAGTTTTAAGCAGGTATTTCTAAGAATTTACACAGGTACAGTCGGTATATATATATATATATATATATATATATATATATATACTCTTTAAGAAAAACAACAAACCGGTCACATTAGGATTATAAATTTATTTCCATCCTGTTACGCGTTTGTGAAAATTTCAAAAACACGAAAAAAATTTAATAGGACTTCTTCAGAGCCTATGGATAAAAAAACTAGAATAGACACAGAAAAAGGTGGGAGGGGATAGAAGAGGGGTGAAGAGTTATCTCCTCATTTAGCCAACTTCCGTTTTTATTTTAATTTCGGTTAGAAATGTAGTAAATTTATTTTTTTTTTAATTTTATTTTTTATTTTAATTTTTCAATTCTAATTACATTTTGACTTAAAATACAGATTTAATATTAAATTAAATTTAAACTTTATTCAATAACTTTACGTAATGATACAATAATAATTATATTAAATTAAAACAAAGATTTAATCTATTTTGAATCATTTTAAAATTTCAAAATTATTTAGAACCTATTAATCAGTTACACTTTTTATGAGTAGTACGTATATACGATATGCTTTTTCACAATTTTCTATCTAACATTCTATTTTATTTATTCATTTACATTAATTCTCAGTTTAACTCTATGCATTTTTTTAAAAGAATTTTTAAAATTAATTATCTATAGTTTAAATTTAGCCCTATGTCTACACCTAGCTATTAATTCATTTCTCTTATTTAATAATTTTTTTTGGCTCTGGAAAAAGCAAAATGTGCATTTTTTCTTCTAAACACAGATTGCATTTACTGTCGAAATACTTTGGAGTATTAGATCTTTTTAATATGAACCATTGAATGTTAGGGGTTAAACATTTATTTTTCAAACCCCAATAATGTTTAGACAGAGCAGTTTGATTTTTTAGATGCTCATGGGAGAATCAGAATTTATGGTTGCCATACCTAATCTTCCATTTCGTGGACGATATTCCAATATAAGATTTCCTATCATTTATATCCTCTTTTGGATAAATAATTGCTTGATATACTACATTATCTAAATTACATAAACCATTCATAGGACAATCACTTCGAGATTTACAATTACATTCTATTTTTTACTATTATTATTATTATTATTATTTGCTCGGTTCTGAAATTCCTTAATTATCTCATTATTATGATCATTTATTATTTGAGAAATATTTTTAGTGCAGGAATAACTAACTTTCAAAGTTTTTCTATTAAATATTTTATGTAATATATTATCTTGTTTAAAGTGCTTATCTATCAGTTTCAAAAAAATATTTACCGACATTTATATTAGCTAGTTTACAAAAAGAGGGGTTAAACCATATAATTTTTATTTTTCTATTTTTATTTTTATGATTATACTTATTATTTTCTTTATTAATATCATTTGTTATATTTTCTTCTAAATACCTAAACTCTTCCTTAAAACCACTATTTTTAAGGGCATCTATATACATCTTACTGCTCTCTTTGAAAATTTTTTCATTTGCTGATAGTTTACATATTCTTAAATTTACTGCTTTTGGGACTTGTTTAATTATGTTTTTAGGGTGATTAGAATTAATATCAATATATGATGGGTTCCGATTAGTTTTTATGAACAGTTTATAAGAATTATTCGAGAGGTCTAGAGTCACATCCAGGAAATTGACTATCTTAATATTAGATGAGACTTCTATCTTGAATCCTAAAAACTTAAAAGCCCTTATAATCTTCTTTTGTATGTTAGAGCAAATTGAGCCATTACTATTTGGGATATATATTAAACCATCATCATAGTATAACCCTAATTGTTCAGGACTAATGATTTTAGTAAGTATATCTAATATATATAAACCTACAAGGTCTGCTATTTTGTTGGAATCATACCCCCCATTGGAATGTCAAAATTATCTAAACCACTTTTAACCCACGCTGATTCATTATATTTTATAACTGTTTTCCTACAAGCTAATATTAATTCATATTGTTCATTAGTTACATCTACATATTTACGGGCGTAGTTAATACTATCTATCAGAATATTTTTAGTTATAGAAGGATAAAAATCAATGATATCAAATTGCATAAAAGTCGCTTTACTCTTATTTTTTATCCTCCTAAACCATTCACTGGCCTCATATGAGTTCTCCCAAAGATTACTATGGTTAGCTTTTTTAACATTAGTTACAATATTTTGAATAATATACTTAGATATCCTACCTAACTCTGTTTTTGAGGGGTTAATCAGTCTGGTTTGCAATTTATTTTCAAAATTTGGTTTATGGTCCTTAAATAGAATATAAGCTTCTTTCTTTTTAAATTTTCCTAACC
Organism: Sepioteuthis lessoniana; assembly: GCA_963585895.1. Classification (NCBI taxonomy): domain Eukaryota; kingdom Metazoa; phylum Mollusca; class Cephalopoda; order Myopsida; family Loliginidae; genus Sepioteuthis; species Sepioteuthis lessoniana. The sequence goes on along the minus strand of OY757910.1, from coordinate 4,409,256 downwards.
TATCTTCAATTTGTAATCTACTAGCAAATTTAGAAGTATCCTTATTTATTTGTTCAATAGTATTATTATAGTCTATTTTATAATTATTTGTAATTTTGCTCTTTAGAATCTCTTGATATTTTGAGGGTTTAATTTTATATATATTTTTCGATTTATCTGACCTCACCCATATATATGTAGACATTTTTACTTCTTCTATATCTTTGTTTAATTTCATTTGAAAATTATTACGTACTTTCTTAAATTTAACCATTTTAATTAGTTTAAATAAGTCCGTTTCAAACGGGTCTAGTAGCCTAGTATTTGGAGGAGTATTTTGGGATTTGAGGTTATAAACTTCTTTTTTATCATAGTCATTACTTTCACATGAGTCCAGGTAGAAAAAAGCCTTCCACCGCAATCTTTTGACGAAATCCACAATTTTCTCTGTTAAAGCCAGTCGAAAAACATGGTAAGATGGATAAGGGATATTTTTCAGTAAATATTCCGGAGTATAAATATCCATTTCTGAGTTGGTAAGGTTTCTGATTATATGTTTTTAAGTTGGAATTTTCCAAAGAGAGTTCAACCATTGAGCAAAATGAGTATTATTTGGTCCAGTTAAACCGGAGTTGGGAGTAATTCCATCAGGACAAGAAAACTATTCAAGAATAAATATTTAAATTTTCCTGGTAAAATAAAAAATAAAAATTTTCCTGGTAAAATAAAAAATAAAAAATTCCATCAGGACAAGAAAACTATTCAAGAATGAATATTTAAATTTTCCTGGTAAAATAAAAAATAAAAAAATTTTTTAAATAAATTTACTACATTTCTAACCGAAATTAAAATAAAAACGGAAGTGGTCTAAATGAGGAGATAACTCTTCACCCCTTTTCTATCCCTTCCCACCTTTTTCTGTATCTATTCTAGTTTTTTTATCCATAGGATCTGAAGAAGTCCTGTTAAATTTTCTTCGTGTTTTTGAAATTTTCACAAACGCGTAACAGGATGGAAATAAATTTATAATCCTAATGTGACCTGTTTGTTGTTTTTCTTAAAGAATTTATTGCTCCGTATTGTCTGTTACATTGAGCTCTTTACCAGGAAAATTTAAATATTCACTCTTGAATAGTTTTCTTGTCCTGATGGAATTACTCCCAACTCCGGTTTAACTGGACCAAATAATACTATATATATATATATATATATATATATATATATATATACGAGTTTCCAAACTTTTTTCGTATGGGCACTTTTATTGATAGTACACACATGAAACTCTGGTCCCATTCAAAGTAATCTCCCCCGGCTGCAATGCACTTGTTGTACCGTTCCAACAACTTCTTCAAGGCCCCATGGAAGTCCTCTTGTGTGAGCGTGTCAATGACTTTCGTCACAGCATCTTTCATCTCCTCAATTGTCTCATAACCACAGCTTAGGGAATAAGCAAAAGTCACAGGGAGCAAGGTGTTGACTACAGGGAGGCTGAGGAACTGTCTTTATGCCAATCTTGCTCAAATAGTCTGTGAAAAGGATGGAGTTGTGGACTGGTGCATTGTCCTGGTGGAAATGCCTCTGATCCGATTTGAAGAATGCTCGCCTCTTCCGACAGAATCTCTTCCTGAACTCCCTTAAAACCTCAACATTGTAGCCCTAACTCTAACCCTTTGGCTAATTAACTCTGGTGTATTGACTTCCTTACTCCTCCCACACCTTTCATCATCCCTCACAGACTCCCTGCCTTCCTTGAATCTCTTATGCCACCCAAAAACTGATGCTCGATTCATGCAAGATAGTCGAAAAGCAGTCTGAAGCATTCCATACGTTTTTGTGGCATTTTTTCCAAATTTAAAACAGAATTTTATTGCATATCGTTCTTCTAAAGTGTCCTCACGTCCAGATTGCATTTTTGAAATTCACTTGCTGTGACAATCAGGTTTTAGTAGGGTGTATTCCAATTGCTGCTGTAGCTGTTCATTTGAACCTGAAATCATGAAAATTGGTCAGTAATCTAATAAAATGTATAGCAATATCATAGTGAATTTACAAGAGTCTTCAACTATTTTAGATGCCTGTAAAAAAGTCTGGAAACTTATTGGAGGCACTACACATATATATATATTTGTGTGTGTGTGTGTGTGTGTGTGTGTGTGTTACAATACCAAGATATAACCGACTGAAAGTTTACGATTAACCCGTATCAGTTGCCGATTACATTTTTTGGTGATTTCTCAAGCAAATTTCTAGTATTTCTATATTCTCCAAACAACAATCCTAAGTTCTTTAATGAAACGAGGATCGACTTATAAAGCAAAATAAGTGATAATCTGCAGCTGAAAGGCTTAGATTTTTTTTGTTTTGTCTTTTGTTGTTTTTTTGGGGTTTTTTTTTTTTTTTTTGCTTTTGGAAGAACCTTTATTACAAATAACAAGACGATTCACAGACACAAATTCTATGAGTATTGTCATACAATCATCCATCAGCACCCTCAACTAGAAATAGTTTTTTTTTCTTCTAATAGGTTATTAAAACAAACCAATTGTTCAGGGTCACGATAAGCAATAAGAACTTTTCCAGGTTCCATCATTTCTTTAAAAGAACTTCCTTTTAAATCCAATCGATTGAAAATATTTTTTCGCAGTAGATGTTATTAATATTATGACTTTTTTTTTTCATCACTCGTTAGTATTGGTGCCAACAATTTCCTCAATTTTTTAAGCTGTACAAAGACGGACTAAGTGACTGATTTCATTAACAATATAAAGCGTTCATAAAACTTTCAAGAAACTTCGATAATATCCCTCACACTGAATAAAAATGTCTCCTGGAACATTTACAACACACTAAAATATGAAAGTAAAGTAAATAAAAGTAAAGTTGTCTCCCTTTAGTCGAGGGTAGCCCGAAGACTCCCTTTTTAATAGCTACAACACCGAGGTGTAAGGAGAGTGCTACTCCATACCCTGGATTGCTCCACTTTACCCTTGTTGCTCACCTTATAATGCTAAGTGTTAAGCAAGGCGGCATCAAGTACCATTTTTTGAGTCTTTGGTATGACTCAACCTGGGATTGAACCCCCCGGTCTCCTGGACCATTGGCGAACACTCTACTCATTTGACCAATGGCCCGGTTATAAGTAAAGTTGGTGACCATAGTCGAGGATGACGCGAAGGCTTCTTTTCAATAGCTACTACACCAAGGTGTAGGGGATGGCGCTACTCCTTTCCCAGGATTGATCCACTTTACCCTTGACCCGTACCTTATAATGCTGAGTGTTAAGGAAGGAGGCATCAAGCACCATTTTTAAAGTGTTTGGTATGACTCGACCTGGGACTGAACCCAGGTCTCCCAAGCCATTGGCAAAGACTCTAACTATAATGCCAATGACCCGGTATGTTGTTAAAATTCCACCTTCATATACAGTCACCAGACAATTATACACAACATTTGCTGAACATAGTAATAAGGGTCACAAAGAACGATGAAAATACATCGAAAAGAAACTTATTAAAAAGGATCAATAGGCAAAGGGCAAGTAGTGAAGGATTACGTCCCGATTTATTTACCTGAATGCTTTCAAGTTGCAATACGTGCAGATAATTCCAAGTTGTAAATCGTGCAGATAATGTGTAGTTGCAATGCAAGCAGATCATGTCAAGTTGCAATATATGCAGATAATGTCAAGTTGCAATACATGCAGATCGTGTCAAGTTGCAATACCTGCAGATAATTCCAAGTTGCAATACGTGCAGATAATGTGTAGTTGCAATGCATGCAGATCATGTCAAGATGCAATACATGCAGATAATGTCAAGTTGCAATACATGCAGATCATGTCAAGATGCAATACATGCAGATAATTTCAAGTTGCAATACGTGCAGATAATGTGTAGTTGCAATGCATGCAGATCATGTCAAGTTGCAATGCATGCAGATCATGTCATTATGCAATACATGCAGATAATTCAAAGTTGCAATACGTGCAGATAATGTGTAGTTGCAATGCATGCAGATCATGTCAAGATGCAATACATGCAGATAATGTCAAGTTGCAATACATGCAGATCATGTCAAGATGCAATACATGCAGATAATTTCAAGTTGCAATACGTGCAGATAATGTGTAGTTGCAATGCATGCAGATCATGTCAAGTTGCAATGCATGCAGATCATGTCAAGATGCAATACATGCAGATAAATCCATGTTGCAATACGTGCAGCTAATGTGTAGTTGCAATGCATGCAGATCATGTCAAGTTGCAATGCATGCAGATCATGTCAAGATGCAATACCTGCAGATAATTCCAAGTTGCAATACGTGCAGATAATGTGTAGTTGCAATGCATGCAGATCATGTCAAGATGCAATACATGCAGATAATTCCAAGTTGCAATACGTGCAGATAATGTGTACTTGCAATGCATGCAGATCATGTCAAGTTGCAATGCATGCAGATCATGTCAAGATGCAATGCATGCAGATAATTCCAAGTTGCAATACGTGCAGATAATGTGTAGTTGCAATGCATGCAGATCATGTCAAGATGCAATACATGCAGATAATTCCAAGTTGCAATACGTGCAGATAATGTGTAGTTGCAATGCTTGCAGATCATGTCAAGATGCAATACATGCAGATCATGTCAAGATGCAATACATGCAGATAATTCCAAGTTGCAATACGTGCAGATAATGTGTAGTTGCAATGCATGCAGATCATGTCAAGTTGCAATGCATGCAGATCATGTCAAGATGCAATACATGCAGATAATTCCAAGTTGCAATACGTGCAGATAATGTGTAGTTGCAATGCATGCAGATCATGTCAAGATGCAATACATGCAGATAATTCCAAGTTGCAATACGTGCAGATAATGTGTAGTTGCAATGCATGCAGATCATGTCAAGTTGCAATGCATGCAGATCATGTCAAGATGCAAAACATGCAGATAATTCCAAGTTGCAATACGTGCAGATAATGTGTAGTTGCAATGCATGCAGATCATGTCAAGTTGCAATGCATGCAGATCATGTCAAGATGCAATACATGCAGATAATTCCAAGTTGCAATACGTGCAGATAATGTGTAGTTGCAATGCATGCAGATCATGTCAAGTTGCAATGCATGCAGATCATGTCAAGATGCAATACATGCAGATAATTCCAAGTTGCAATACGTGCAGATAATGTGTAGTTGCAATGCATGCAGATCATGTCAAGTTGCAATGCATGCAGATCATGTCAAGATGCAATACATGCAGATAATTCCAAGTTGCAATACGTGCAGATAATGTGTAGTTGCAATGCTTGCAGATCATGTCAAGTTGCAATGCATGCAGATCATGTCAAGATGCAATACATGCAGATAATTCCAAGTTGCAATACGTGCAGATAATGTGTAGTTGCAATGCTTGCAGATCATGTCAAGTTGCAATGCATGCAGATCATGTCAAGATGCAATACATGCAGATAATTCCAAGTTGCAATACGTGCAGATAATGTGTAGTTGCAATGCATGCAGATCATGTCAAGTTGCAATGCATGCAGATCATGTCAAGATGCAATACATGCAGATAATTCCAAGTTGCAATACGTGCAGATAATGTGTAGTTGCAATGCATGCAGATCATGTCAAGTTGCAATGCATGCAGATCATGTCAAGATGCAAAACATGCAGATAATTCCAAGTTGCAATACGTGCAGATAATGTGTAGTTGCAATGCATGCAGATCATGTCAAGTTGCAATGCATGCAGATCATGTCAAGATGCAATACATGCAGATAATTCCAAGTTGCAATACGTGCAGATAATGTGTAGTTGCAATGCATGCAGATCATGTCAAGATGCACTACATGCAGATAATTCCAAGTTGCAATACGTGCAGATAATGTGTAGTTGCAATGCATGCAGATCATGTCAAGTTGCAATGCATGCAGATCATGTCAAGATGCAATACATGCAGATAATTCCAAGTTGCAATACGTGCAGATAATGTGTAGTTGCAATGCATGCAGATCATGTCAAGTTGCAATGCATGCAGATCATGTCAAGATGCAATACATGCAGATAATTCCAAGTTGCAATACGTGCAGATAATTCCAAGTTGCAATACGTGCACATAATGTGTAGTTGCAATGCATGCAGATCATGTCAAGATGCACTACATGCAGATAATTCCAAGTTGCAATACGTGCAGATAATGTGTAGTTGCAATGCATGCAGATCATGTCAAGTTGCAATGCATGCAGATCATGTCAAGATGCAATACATGCAGATAATTCCAAGTTGCAATACGTGCAGATAATGTGTAGTTGCAATGCATGCAGATCATGTCAAGTTGCAATGCAAGCAGATCATGTCAAGATGCAATACATGCAGATAATTCCAAGTTGCAATACGTGCAGATAATGTGTAGTTGCAATGCATGCAGATCATGTCAAGATGCAATACATGCAGATAATTCCAAGTTGCAATACGTGCAGATAATGTGTAGTTGCAATGCATGCAGATCATGTCAAGTTGCAATGCATGCAGATCATGTCAAGATGCACTACATGCAGATAATTCCAAGTTGCAATACATGCAGATAATTCCAAGTTGCAATACGTGCAGATAATGTGTAGTTGCAATGCATGCAGATCATGTCAAGTTGCAATGCATGCAGATCATGTCAAGATGCAATACATGCAGATAATTCCAAGTTGCAATACGTGCAGATAATTCCAAGTTGCAATACGTGCACATAATGTGTAGTTGCAATGCATGCAGATCATGTCAAGATGCACTACATGCAGATAATTCCAATTTGCAATACGTGCAGATAATGTGTAGTTGCAATGCATGCAGATCATGTCAAGTTGCAATGCATGCAGATCATGTCAAGATGCAATACATGCAGATAATTCCAAGTTGCAATACGTGCAGATAATGTGTAGTTGCAATGCATGCAGATCATGTCAAGTTGCAATGCATGCAGATCATGTCAAGATGCAATACATGCAGATAATTCCAAGTTGCAATACGTGCAGATAATGTGTAGTTGCAATGCATGCAGATCATGTCAAGATGCAATACATGCAGATAATTCCAAGTTGCAATACGTGCAGATAATGTGTAGTTGCAATGCATTCAGATCATGTCAAGATGCAATACATGCAGATAATTCCAAGTTGCAATACGTGCAGATAATTCCAAGTTGCAATACGTGCACATAATGTGTAGTTGCAATGCATGCAGATCATGTCAAGATGCACTACATGCAGATAATTCCAAGTTGCAATACGTGCAGATAATGTGTAGTTGCAATGCATGCAGATCATGTCAAGATGCAATACATGCAGATAATTCCAAGTTGCAATACGTGCAGATAATGTGTAGTTGCAATGCATTCAGATCATGTCAAGATGCAATACATGCAGATAATTCCAAGTTGCAATACGTGCAGATAATTCCAAGTTGCAATACGTGCAGATAATGTGTAGTTGCAATGCATGCAGATCATGTCAAGATGCAATACATGCAGATAATTCCAAGTTGCAATACGTGCAGATAATGTGTAGTTGCAATGCATGCAGATCATGTCAAGTTGCAATGCATGCAGATCATGTCAAGATGCAATACATGCAGATAATTCCAAGTTGCAATACGTGCAGATAATGTGTAGTTGCAATGCATGCAGATCATGTCAAGTTGCAATGCATGCAGATCATGTCAAGATGCAATACATGCAGATAATTCCAAGTTGCAATACGTGCAGATAATGTGTAGTTGCAATGCTTGCAGATCATGTCAAGTTGCAATGCATGCAGATCATGTCAAGATGCAATGCATGCAGATCATGTCAAGATGCAATACATGCAGATAATTCCAAGTTGCAATACGTGCAGATAATGTGTAGTTGCAATGCATGCAGATCATGTCAAGTTGCAATGCATGCAGATCATGTCAAGATGCAATACATGCAGATAATTCCAAAGTGCAATACGTGCAGATAATGTGTAGTTGCAATGCATGCAGATCATGTCAAGATGCAATACATGCAGATAATTCCAAGTTGCAATACGTGCAGATAATGTGTACTTGCAATGCATGCAGATCATGTCAAGTTGCAATGCATGCAGATCATGTCAAGATGCAATACATGCAGATAATTCCAAGTTGCAATACGTGCAGATAATGTGTAGTTGCAATGCATGCAGATCATGTCAAGATGCAATACATGCAGATAATTCCAAGTTGCAATACGTGCAGATAATGTGTAGTTGCAATGCATGCAGATCATGTCAAGATGCAATACATGCAGATAATTCCAAGTTGCAATACGTGCAGATAATGTGTAGTTGCAATGCTTGCAGATCATGTCAAGTTGCAATGCATGCAGATCATGTCAAGATGCAATACATGCAGATAATTCCAAGTTGCAATACGTGCAGATAATGTGTAGTTGCAATGCATGCAGATCATGTCAAGTTGCAATGCATGCAGATCATGTCAAGTTGCAATGCATGCAGATCATGTCAAGATGCAATACATGCAGATAATTCCAAGTTGCAATACGTGCAGATAATGTGTAGTTGCAATGCATGCAGATCATGTCAAGATGCAATACATGCAGATAATTCCAAGTTGCAATACGTGCAGATAATGTGTAGTTGCAATGCTTGCAGATCATGTCAAGATGCACTACATGCAGATAATTCCAAGTTGCAATACGTGCAGATAATGTGTAGTTGCAATGCATGCAGATCATGTCAAGTTGCAATGCATGCAGATCATGTCAAGATGCAATACATGCAGATAATTCCAAGTTGCAATACGTGCAGATAATGTGTAGTTGCAATGCATTCAGATCATGTCAAGATGCAATACATGCAGATAATTCCAAGTTGCAATACGTGCAGATAATTCCAAGTTGCAATACGTGCAGATAATGTGTAGTTGCAATGCATGCAGATCATGTCAAGATGCACTACATGCAGATAATTCCAAGTTGCAATACGTGCAGATAATGTGTAGTTGCAATGCATGCAGATCATGTCAAGATGCAATACATGCAGATAATTCCAAGTTGCAATACGTGCAGATAATGTGTAGTTGCAATGCATGCAGATCATGTCAAGATGCACTACATGCAGATAATTCCAAGTTGCAATACGTGCAGATAATGTGTAGTTGCAATGCATGCAGATCATGTCAAGTTGCAATGCATGCAGATCATGTCAAGATGCAATACATGCAGATAATTCCAAAGTGCAATACGTGCAGATAATGTGTAGTTGCAATGCATGCAGATCATGTCAAGATGCACTACATGCAGATAATGTCAAGTTGCAATACATGCAGATCATGTCAAGTTGCAATACATGCAGATCATGTCAAGATGCAATTCATGCAGATAATGCCAAGTTGCAATACATTCTGATAATGTCATTTGGACAAGAAAATGGTGATATTCCTTTTTACCTTTTATATTTGTGTTATGCCAATCCTAAATTTGCTGCGAAAGATTGACTGCTGTATTCAAAAGGTAAGGCGTTCAAAGGGTAAGACGTTCGATTCAAAAAGGTGCAAACAAGATTTGCTGTTATATTTTCTTAGTTTATAGACATCTTTCAATTATTTTGCTGAACAAATTAAGGGACGGATAATTTAAGAAGTTAACAAATGAAGGTCTGTCCAGATATATACGAATTTTAGCTTAATCCGGTAGACATTTAATTCGAAATAGAAAAAAATGTGTTGAATCAAATCGTTTAAACTGGTGTGTTGGAGTAGGACCTACTTCCAGTGAAAATTGGAATTCGAAATCATGGAAGAAATAGGAAACTGAATAAATTCCAGATTGTCTATAAATTCCAAGAAAGGTTATGGAGAACTTTTCGATTGTTAACGTTATCACGTTGCACTTTATTTGAAACTGTAATAATTTCGCTTGGCTCATTTGTTTAACGGCATTTCATCTGTCGTGGGTTATTTGATGTCAAATCCATCCTCGTAGAAAGTCTGAAATGGTACTATTTAACCCATAGATAGGGGGATAAGGGGGTTCATGCCTTTTCTAAGAGTATTAGTCCGAAAGTGATCGTAATAGCGTGGCTTGAGATCGAATTCGCTTACTACGATGTCTCATTCTAGAACGATTGTTACTACTCCAGGGGATCTTCTCATGATACCTTACAGCAGTATAAGAAGGCGGGTTTAATATTAAATCAATATATTTTGATATATAATGTTTGCTTGTTTGGATTTTATGGCATAGCAACCCTTGTAAGTTATCTAATGCCAAATCTATTTTTATATAAATATACAATTTCATTTCAAACAATTCAGTTTAGCCTAAGTACACAATTTAATTGTCAAAAACATTTCTATTTTAAGCTATTCAGTTTAGACAAATAGTTGTAATTCAAAGAATTGTTTAGTATAAGTATAGTTTTTCTTTACACACAGTTAAATGTCAAACCAGTTCTATTTCAAACAATTCAATTATTGGCTAGTTTAATGTCACACCTAGGACACTCGTTTTGTGGGGGTACCTCTCTGCTGAGATGCAGTCAACGTATTCTTCTGCCCCAGCCGAAGTGGGTTATTGATATATAAGACAAAATGAATACAACTCACAGAAAAATGACGACTCCGTATAAGATAGTTTTTGATAGCGAGTAAAAATCTCTCGGAACTCAAAATAGACATTATTTCACAGAGGTTATCAGGGTCTTTCCAGTTGGAGGATTGTCCAATCAAAACTAAATATTCCCAGATGGTTTTGAGGTGTATATTTTCATGTCTTCTGATTGGATGATTCTTTTTCAAATCACTTACACTAACATTTTAGAGAATACAACCATATTCTAAAAAAAAGTTGAAAAATCATGAGTAGCGTTGTCGAAGGCGAACAGCTATTCAGTATGGATACATAGGATGATTACAAGGCAATGATGATGATGATGATGATGATTGATCAGTTATATAACTGTGAAAAGCAAACATAAAAACAGTAACTGCTATCTTTTCGTTATAAAAGTGCATTTTTTCTTTTTCTTTCTTTTAATTTTGTTTTGTTTTTTTGTTTTTTTTGTAGAGGACATGTAAAGAGAAGTTAATTTCATAGTTACCAATCGTTGAATTGTAATTAATTTGCGCTCTGAGAACGAACCGTTTCCTGCCGTTTCTTTAGAGCTTTTTTTTTTCAACGCTGCAGATTCTAACTTCTTCCAGACTCTCCCGGATCTCTATACTAACCTAATTTTCCAGGTTACATATCGACGGTCAAAAACGTTGGTTAGTGCTTTCTCTCAACCGAGAAGCAGAGCATTGAAATTCCTCTGGACATGCGCAGAACATCACTACGTTTAGTGTAATGGTTATCGTGGTAGGAAATGAAATCGACATATCCAGATCAAATCCTGAATGAGGCGTTTGCCTTTCAATTCGTGATAATGCCCTTGAAGAAAGCATGAGTCCTCTATTCTTCCACTACGGCGATGGGTAAATAGTAGGACAGATTAGGCTCTATAACATTAGTACATCAACCAATCCAGGAAAAGAAAAATTCTGATTTCAAACCGGCTTTACAGCACTTAAAAATTGAGTTCATGTCACATCCTGCCGAAATTTAGGACTTTTTGTCGTTTATTCTCATTTGTTCAGTCAGTTACTAAAACATAAAAATACGTGGAAACGGGCAACAGACACTGAATGTTTGGGCAGGGATTTGCAAATCGTTCTTTCGCAAAAGTCTACGGGAATTTTGGGGTGTTTTTCTCCCTAAATCCACACAAAGGCTTCTCTATCCTCAACCACAACGAGAAAACGACTAAAAAACTAGGAAAAAAGAGCTTCTTTGTGATACGCTTGACACACTGTCGTGACATCTTTAAGAATTCGGCAACCCCGAGCGAACTGTTCTTTTCATGCTCGGGTGTCAGATATAATGAAGTTTATGAGATTTAACTCACCAGTCAAAACAATTAAGTTTTTTTTTTCTCTTATCTCTTTCCTGGGTGCTTGCTTCTTTTCTATGATTTATTCATTTCCATTCACCCAATTACTTCATTTGGGATGAACTCACACTTACATAGAAGTACAGACTAATAAATACATAGATGTTAATAGAAATAAATGCAAATATAGCAGGAAATACATGCTTGGACACACACACACACACACACATATATATATATATATATATATATACAGAGAGAGAGAGAGAGAGAATTTGCTATACTTATGAATAAAAAGGGCTCAATATCGGTGTTAGAGCATGTATATCGAAGTTAGGGTAGCGTCGACACAGAGTCAACGGTAGTTCTGGACTCAGTTTCTCGCCTGTGTGATCATCGGATCAATGATAAGTCCGATGATCGTTAGTGCCTTTGACTATCAACGCTATCCTAACTCACTCATACATACACACACACACACACACACATATACACACACATATGTATATATAGACAAACAAACAGACAGACAGACAAACAAACAGACTGAAATAGTTAGATGGAGAGAAATGAAAATAACACTGACACCTCTTCCATCAAATATATTTACCAAAATTACATGAAAATATTTCAAAATACTATCGATTAAATTTATTCAAAGAAATTGCCAAATGGCTTCCATCACGGTCTCCAGACAACTTTGGAATCTCCTGCAAGCCTTTCTAACGGTCTCCTTGTTTAGTTTTGTAAATCACCACAGAATTCACCCAACTCCGCAAATCCTCATGGCATAGATCTCATCAACAGATTTGGGAGTTGTTATCTTATCACAAAGATCAGAGTGAGGCTTTCGAGCTGACGTACCTTCGTAATCACTATTGAACTCAGTCAATTTCTCAAATCCTCATGGCCTAGATCAGATAAACTGATTCGTGCATTTTTTTTTTCTTATTGGAACGATTAAAGTGAGGCTTTCGAGCTGTCGTACCTTCGTAATCACCCCTAGACTCAGCCAAATCTTTTTGAATCCTCTATACTGTCCTCAGATTGACATCGAAACACACTGAAATCTTCGTATAGATGGTTACGGAATGAATGTAATGCAATCGAAAATGCAGTTTCCAAATCTCTGGAGGAATGAATGGCTACTTCAAGCTGCTTACCTCAAACAGTGTCCAACTGAATGTAGTACACTTCACAGTAGACAAAACCTCGATCAAACAAAGTAAATGCGCCAAATTATTTTAAATTGCAGCAATACATCACTCACACTTTGTAAATAGACAGATATTACAAAAATATGTAATTTTTTGTATGTTATATATCATCATCATTATTATTAGGGCAAACCGACAGCACGGACTTCTTTGAATCTCTCTCTCTCTTTCTCTCTCTCTCATCATCATCATCAATCCCTATCAAGCATTATTCTCGGTAGGTTCATTAGAAGGGATGAATATAATCTTTTATTGGTCCGCCAACACTGGTGTGTCCATAAGTAGGAGTCCATCGAATATCGCCGTTTATGAGTTCGTCCTTCTTTCTCCACCATTGCCCTGCATATCTTGCTCATCTTGGATGGATTGTGTGATAGGAGGTAAGTGGCTGTACAGCTACTCTTTTGGTTTGGTTTAGTTTGTTGGGTTTTATGGCATATCGACCTTTGTAGGTTATTTAACGCCAAATCCATTTTTATGTAAATAATCTGTTCTATTTCAAACAATTCAGTTTAGCATAAGTACACATTCTATTTATATTTCAAACTATTCAAGCAGTTATATGTAACAATTCAATTAAGTATAAATACAGTTTTTATGTCGAAAAACAGTTCTATTTCAAATAATTCAGTTAAGCATAAGCACACAGTTTAAATCTAAGTACGGTTTAATTGTCAAAAACATTTCTATTTCAAGCTATTCAGTTTACTCAAAGAATTCAGTTTATCATAAGAATGTTGTTAGTTCTATTTAACCTATAGATAGGGCCCTATCAGGTGCTACCACGCCGGGCCAGAGTGGACCTGGGAGCGATGGCAATGAAGGGGTACTCCGCATTCCCCAAAGTTCCTGCACTGCTCGAACCTCACCATCAGATTGTTTAGTGTCATATCCAGGACACTCGTTGGGGGGGGGTCTTACCCCTCTGCAGAGAAGCAGTCGGTGTATTCTACAGCTGCTCTTTTGTAAGGTGCTACTTCCATGATTTGTTCAAAACAGCGTGCAGCATTCTTATTTAATTCCCATCAAGCTTTTTCCCCAAGCGTTTCATTGAAGTCCAAGTAGTGCAACTATGCTGTAGTACTGACACAGCTACAGCTTAGAAGAATTCCCTTTTTAGTTTATCAGAAAGGTCAGCATATCTATGCAGCAGAGAATCAGCTTGAGTTGATAGATTCACAAAAAGCGCTGGATCAGTACGTAATCTGCATCAGTAGTAGTCTCTGCCAGATATCGTATGCTTCTTGCCTTTTTAGTGTGAAATTATTTACTTTCATAAGATCTATTGACATCCTTAGCTCATAATCTAAGATTATGAAGGTAAATAGAGTCAATATATTTTCTTGCACGATTTCAGCGACAATATCAAAGAAATTAATGTTACCTTCAGGTAAGTGAACGATAGCAAAGGGACTTTGTACGGCATTATTAAAATGGTTTCTTGGAGGAAACTATATGCGAGAATTGCCCATTCGGCTGGGACTATGGAATAAACCAACTGCATCTCTGCAGAGGGGTAACCCTGCCAAGACTCTCCCAACGGGTGTCCTGAATATGACATTAAACAATCTGATGGTGGGACTGCAGCCTTGGAGATTTGGGGAATGTATGGCACCATTTCATTGTTATTGTTCTCAGGTCCACTCTAACCCAGAATGGTAACACCTGATAGGGTCCAATCTATGAGTCAAATAGAACAAACAGTGTGAAAACAAATGACAGATGTATAATTGACTTATTAGTGATATACACCAATACCTGGAACCGTTTAAATGTATTCAAACAAATGAGTAATTTTGAATAGAACAATTAGTGTTAAATTGCAATATTTGTAACCACTTCACTGTGACCAAACAAATGATTAATGTTGAACAGAATTATAAATGTTAGATAGCAATAATTGAAACCATTTTACTTCTCAGCTAATGGAAGAACCTAAACCAAACTTGGCATGTGAACTGTCTTCACTTCAAAAGTTATTTTAGTCATACAGAGGCAAGCCAACCCGCTCTCAAAAATACCATGAATATTTTGGTTATTATCTTTGGTTATTATATATCCGGAAGTTCACAGCCAAGAAAGCAAATAGAATTAATATCCACCGGAGTGAGTGACCTTTCCCCTTTCGAGAGCAATCCCTCCCAACATTTTGGAGTAAGATTAATTAAAAACGTCTCATTAGTACAGAAAGTAACAAAAGTGAGTATTCATTGGGATAAGCGTCTAAATTAATCCAGAGACAATCTACTTAATCCAAGGAACAAACTCAGGGAGGACTCAAAATATTTAGAGGCTTCTTTTGTTTTATAATTAAGGAATGATTTTTTTATATTAATCATTTTTCGTTAATTATGCTTTATCATTCAGTTTGGTAAGGCTTTGAACTATTCAGGTTAAGAGCTCAGGGGTATAGTCAATTAGTGCAGTTTACGCTCGTGCTCAAAGTAAATGACAATCACCATTGTCATAATAAACCCTCAGATAGGAAATGGGAGTATGGATGACGTCATGTCCGGAAGAGATGGTCCTGAGAATTTGAGGATTTTGAAAAAGAGTCAGTTGAAAGTTGACATTGGACCGTGGAGGCAGACAGTTGAGTTTCTGCCATTGGGGCATGGAGTCGAGTAGTTGGGGATTCGGCCATTGAATCGAAGAGTTGAGTTTTTCGGATCTCTACCCGCAGAGATAAATTGAGATCTAAAACACCACAAGATGTGCCGAACGTTGGTGGTGGGATTAACATAGTATGATTACGAAAGACATTTAAGAATTGTGTCTCTCTCTCTCCTCGTGTTGAAGAATCGAAGCAAGAAATCAATAAACCATCCCTACCTGAGCAACAGAGTTTGCCTGTATTTGTATTTGCCTGTTTTCGCCTGAGTTTTGTATTTGCATTTTTATATGTACCGTTGGATTGATATCATTATGGCTACGAGTAGTATGCAACACTTTATTTAATTCACACACATATATATATATATATATAGAGAGAGAGAGAGAGAGCGAGAGAGAGAGAGATCTTTATTATCCAGTTGAAAATATTCATTATACAAACACAAGGCTCAGTCAGTTGAAGCTGTAGAAAACGCCGACTGTACTTCTGCAGAGGGAGGAGATCCTACTCCCAACAAGTGTTCTGGGTATGACACTAAACTGTATCAGGTGGTGAGGCTCCAGTCCTGGATCTTTGGAAAATATGGAGTACCTCTTCATTACTATTACTCTCAAATCCACTCTGAGCCAGTGTGGTAGTACACGTTAGGGGTCAAATAGAACTATCATTTTCTAAAGGTTATTATAATCAGTTCTTTGAAGCCATGCAACTGTGCGTAGGTTATTTGTCATAAATAGGAGCACTTGATTAATAAAATTACTTATGTTAAATAGCAATACTTGAAACCATTTAACTGTACGCAACTAGATCATGATAATTAAACAGAATTATTAGTGATTGATAGAAATACGTGAAGCCATTTAACTGTGTGCCCATAAATAAGCTCTGACAATTTATTTTATAATGAAGTAACCAACAATATATCACCTACAAATCATACAAATATAAAAAAATGGGATTTAGCTTTAAATAAGCCACAAGGTTTGATATGGCATAAAACACTAACCAACCAACTAACACATACAGAGATAATCTTTCCGTTAGATTGTTTGGTTTAATGGTATATCAACCTTTATAGGTTATTTAATGCCAAATCCTGAAAGACAATCTTACTCACATTTGTATTAATCGAAAACTGCTGAATAAAAACACAACATTTGATGAATTCGACATAATTAATAGATTTGAATTAACACTTACCAAATGATTAAGAAACTGCGAAATATAAACTTTTGTGTAAGGTGATAGTATTTATTTCTCTTTTATATATATATATATATATATATATATATGTGTGTGTGTGTGTGTGTGTGTGTGTGTGTGTGTGTGTGTGTGTGTACGCGCGTTATCATCCACAAACAGACTGTTCTGTTTTATCACAACTCTTGAGTGTGGCAAGACACGTGGGACGCTGCATGCCGGGATCAAAACCCGCCTAACTTTACGTCAGGCTGATAACATACCCATGGGGGTCAGCTCAGGAAATAACGCATATCTATCAAATTTCGTTTGTTTACGTATTATGCAATATATATATATATATATATATATGTATATATAAATATATGTTTGCGTGTGTGTATACATATATATATATATATATATATATATATGTATATATATATAGATATATTTGTGTATGTGCGCATGTTTTATGCATTAATTAATAGTCTTTCAATAAATATATGTTTGTAAGTTTGCACACACATACACACATATGAGAAGGAAAAGATTTTTCAAAATATATATATAATCGTTTGAGTTTTATGCTTCACTTCCCTAACTCCTCCTTTCCTGGCGATGGAGCAATCTTCAAATGGTGAAGGGGACTTTGTTGGATATTTCATATATATATATATATATATAAACTGTGTTCTCTGATGACATTTAGTCGGTACGCCAGATGTTAGGCAACATTGTTATTTACTAAGCTTTACTTTGTCTGACACACAGTCCGGAATTTCATGACGGTAACAGCTGTTACAAAGTGGTCACATGTTTAACGACTAATTATCTCCGAGGTCCTGACAAGAACAGGGCTTTCAGTGTATGTGACAGCGAATATTATGGTCATTAGGTTATTTGCAATTGTTTCTCGCAAAGAAGTTTTTTTCAAATACGTATTTGCTTTTAGCATCACACTCTCAAAAGTGAGCGCAGGTAACTTTTACACACATACGGATAAAATCTCATTTTGAAGATTTAAATACACAGATGTTCACCGACTTGCACATTCCTCTCTCTCTCTCTCTCTCTCTCTCTCTATATATATATATATATGTGTGTGTGTGTGTGTATGTATGTGTGTGCGCGCGCGCGGAAGGTGCGATTTGGTTCACTTATATGTATTTAAAATGCGTATTTCCTTTTAGCATCATAATTTCAAAAGTAAGCGCTGGTAACTTTTACACACATACGGATAAAATATCTTTTTGAAGGTTTGAATATACAGATATGCACCGACTAGCACCTTCCTCCTATATATATATATATATATATATATATATATATATACGCTAGCTAAAAAGCTTGGCACTTCGTTTGGTGAGCAAATTGAAAATCTATTAATCCCCTCACCAGTCTAAAAAAAAAGCTTCAAATCCGATTGTCAGACAAAACACGATATGTAATTGCACAGACTTAAACCCTTCATTGGATTAAAAGGAGCCTATTTGATGTGGCAATGTAAAACGCCAATTACAAACGAAGCAGCAGCACTGGCAAAGAAATGATTTTATTAGTCGATTTCCTTTTGCCACAAATCGCGTATGTTCGTTATTGAAACGCTAAAGAAAGCAATCAAAATAATACGACAAGAACAAAAATTGTTTGTATCTAATAAGCAAGTCTAGAGCATAAAAATCAAGAGAAATCGATCAGAGTAATATATATATATATATAAGCTCATACGAAGGAATACAAAAATATTTGCATATATATATTCTAGGTTCTCTTTATATGATTATTTGTGCCGGTATATATATATATATATATATATATATATATATATATATATATATATATATATATATATATATGAATATGTCTGTGCGTCTATATATATATATATATATATATATATATATATTACTGATATATTTGCTTGTTTTCGCATACATATTTGCATATTGAATTATTTAATTATGTGAGTACATGTGAATGTACGTACGTGAATTTATGTCTATATTTTAAACACTTGTCGTAATATAAATTTAATTAGAAACGCTATATATACTGTTAGAAAAAAAGTAAATATAACATAAGTTGTTTTTGTTTTGCTTTTTTTATGGGGGTTGTTTTTTTTCTACACTCCTCAATGTCTTAGATAGAGCTGCTATAAATAAACATATATTCAGATTGTAGTTAAATTTTTTATAAGAATCATTTCTAAAAATGTCTGAAACTAGTTGATTATCAGATTTTTATATGAACGACTTATTTTAGACTTTTTTAACCAAAGGCTGGATATGACATTACTGTATTTATCATCACCACCATCATCCTCATCATCGCTTGGCTTCTTGAACGAATACCAAGAAGGGATGGTTCATGAATACTGCAGGCTCGTTCGAGGCTAACAACGCTAATGCAGGACAGGCAGGTACGTTCGAAGCTAACAAGGCTAATGCAGGACAGGCAGGCACAGTCTCAGCAGCTGCAACTCAAGGTCTGCTCAAAGTTTGATGGCACAGTGTTGCGGTTCTTCTTCCTTTGCCTTTTGTCCTTGAGGATGGCACTGCGTGATTTTTTCAAGGCAGAAACAACATATTTAATGGTGAGATGCCAAACGTCACGGTTCTAATCTCGGGTGGAGCATAGGGTATAGTCAATGTGACAAACATGATGGTTTTTTTTTTTTAAGCAGATTTAGCCGTACAGTGTATCTTGGGCAGGAGATGATTTCTCATCAGGAAGACATGCCATGCACAGCGTTGCTAGTTCTTCAGTGACATGACTTCGATGCTGGTGATCTTCAACCGTTCAAAATGTTCAATAGTGTTAACCAAGTCACACCGGTGGATGTTAAGGATAGTGCGGAATCAGCGCCGGTGGAAACGCTTGTGGAGACGTTATTGGTGACAATGAGTGAGCCACGACTCATACAAGCCATAAAGGTAGGGGGAAATAAATGGGTGGAAAGAACTGTGATTTTATACACACTGAACTTGGCACCCTTCTTCAAGTGTCTTATGTACCACACGTGTTTGTACAGTCTGGCAAAATCGATGTTCGCCTTTGTCAATCTGTTGTTTACGTCCTTTTCGAGCTTGGCATTTGACATGATGGTGCATCACAGGTAGGTGAGCCGATGAGCTACCTTCTATTGGTCATGCCAATGGTGATATATATATATATATATATATATATATATATATATATATATATATATATATATATAAATTAGATGCATAAAAATATCATTGTTCATTCTAGAAACTGATCATTCATTTAATTACCTATTTCGATTTTTCAGTATTCTATGTTCATTTAACCGGAATTAAGGAAAAAGAGAAACGACAGCAGATACGAAAAGTACGTCGGATCAAGGTATCAACAGAAACGAAGAAAACTGATGATTTACGAAGATGGTTTGGTTGAAAGCAATATGTTTTGGGAATGGTTTGCCTCGATCAAAAAAGTTCATTTTATTTGACACAAAAAACGCAGCAGTTGTCTACAAAAATAAAAATTACGACTTGTACACTCTTTCGGATGAGCGATTTATCTTACTTCTCAACAAGTCAGATTTGACATGAAATCATTTTAATGTAGGGAGTCACACACGAATCAATGATGCATGGCTATTACAAAAATGCTTGATCCCCTCGGTATTCCCTTTTAGTGGCTCGACAGGCGTCAAGCGATAAACCTAGCTCTATCATGAGGAAAAGCCCAGGGGACAACGTGAAGCTCTTTTAAATGATGATTCCACTGGGTGAGCGTTAAGACAAGCTGAAATGTTTCATGTAGGGTCTCTCAATTCTTGTAAAACGTCAAAAATATGAAAAACACTGAAAATTGTGTAAATTAACAGCATCTCAATACCTGCATTTAATTTCAATAAATATAATCATATACAATAAGTATCAAAATATTATGGCATGTAAAACTACATCCAGTCTTATCATACTTCAAATTTTATGTAGTCTTACACGTCATATTTTGATACTTATTGTTACTTGAAGGTTTAGGCTTGCTTTGATACACAGAAGAAATAAGGGTTTTTTTCTTAGTCTAGTTGTAAGTGTGAAAAACATTACTTTAATCCCTTTCTTGTTTGATCTGAAGAAGCCCTGTTAATTTTTAGAGCATTGATTAATATCAATGCTTTTTAACAGGATGGGAATGAATTTATTATTTTAATGTGACCAATTGTTGGATTTTTTTAGGGAAAATTATTTGGTCTGTGGATTTTATTTACATCGAGCTTTTTACCAGGATTATTCAAATCTAATATTCTATTTTTTAATATTTTATTGGTCCTGATTGGAATTATTCCCTACTCCGGACTTACTGGGTTGAATAATATATATATATATATATATATATATATATATATATATATATATATATATATATATATCAATGATTTAAGCAGTCCTTCCACTATAAGTTCCCTACAATAAAATGTAAAATTATGGCTTCCAGTCAATTTGAATCGACACAAGCAGAAGAAAATATTGATTTGTATATTAGTGAATGAATGTATAAAGTGTTTTTTTAATTTATTCCGTCTTCGAACTGCGTGCAAATTCTACGATTTTGTTTTCAACAAGCCCGTTTTGAAAAGAGACGATTTTACTTAAAGCCTCAAATTGGATAGAAAATTGAAAAGAAAAAATAACATACCAAAGTTTGAATTTAGTAGCATTTTTTGAGACTGAATGCTAAATTTCTTGAAAATGTTTCTAATAGAAATAAATTGTCAAATGAAAATCAACTTTCTTTTTTTAATTTTTTTTTTTTAATCTTTTTAGAATTTTTTTCTGATTCTTTCAAGGAAAAGGAAAAGGAAAGATTACTTTGCTATTAAAAAAAAATACCAAACTAGTACGTTAAATGCTTAATTAGAACGGAAGTAAAATAGCCAAATCTCTATGATTTGTATTTCGAAATCATTTAATGATACTCACCTTCTTCTTTTAAAATGAAAGGTGATTCACCGAGGTGAAAGTCCGAGGATAACGCTTTGTTTATTATTATTACGCCCCACCCAGAGACAAAAAAAACTGTTGAGGAGAAACTCATACTGAACTCTGATCAAGGATACAAGAAAAAACAACCAAAGAACAACACTCATCATAGATTGAGTGGATAGATGTTACACTTTGGTTCTAAACTATAGTGTCGATCAATATGCAAATAATCCCGTCATATTTACACAAACCATGCAAGTATATATATATATATATATATATATATATATATATATATATATATATATATATATTGTGAGCACAAAAACACTCCTCAATTTTAAGTTGTCATAACATCTAAATATAGAATATGTTTTACAACATATATATATATATATATATATATATACGTGGAGTCTTCAATAAGTTTCCAGACTTTTTTTACAGGCATTTAAAATCGTCGAAGACTCTTAAAGATTCAGTATGTTATTGCTATATATCTTATGAGATGACTGACCAATGTTTATGATTTCAGGTTTTAATGAACAACTACAACAGCAATTGGAATACACCCTACTAAAGCCTGATTGTCACAGCTGGTGAATTTCAAAAATCCAATCTGGACGTGAGGACGCTTTAGAAGAACGATATGCAATAAAATTCTGTTTTAAACTTGGAAAAATACCACAGAAATGTATGGAATGCTTCAGACTACTTTTAGATCATCTTGCATGAATCGAGCATCAGTTTTTGAGTGGCTAAGAGATTCAAGGAAGGCAGAGAGTCTGTGAGGGATGATGAGAGGTGTGGGAGGAGTAAGGAAGTCAATACACCAGAGTTGATTGGCCAAATGGTTTGGGTTAGAGTTAGGGTTACTATGTTGAGGTTTTAAGGGAGTTCAGGCAGAGATTCTGTCGGAAGAGGCCAGCACTCTTCAAATCGGATCAGTGGCATTTCCAGCAGGACAATGCACCAGTCCACAACTCCATCCTTTTCACAGACTATTTGGCCAAGATGGCCATCAAGACAGTTCCTCGCCGTCCCTATAATCCAGACCTTGCTCCTAGTCACTTTTGTTTATTCCCTACGTTCAGAGACTGTCGTTATGAGACAACTGAGGAGATAAAAAAGATTGTGACGAAGGTCATTGACACGCTCACACAAGAGGACTTCCATGGGGCCTTCCAGAAGTTGTTGGAACGGTACAACAAGTGCATTGCTACCGGAGGAGATTACTTCGAAGGGGACTAGAGTTTCATGTGTGTACTATCAATAAAAGTGCCCATACGGAAAATGTCTTGAAACTTATTTAATGATCCTCGTATATATATATATATATATATATAGTATTGTAACAATGTTGATTGTTACTATCTCACTTCGTGGGTTTGTGGCGAACCAAATTCGATATCATTTCGACAGTGCTCAATATTTGTGATACAGCTATTATATAACTGTAATAAGTAAATATATATATTAGTTGTTATATATATTTAATAGCATGGACGCTTGTCTGCTACCACAGGTTTCATGACGTTTTATAAACAACAATCATCGGGCAGATAACAAAAGATAATGAAGGAATCGAAAAAGTCGAAATATACCGTGAAAAGAACGTTAGAATTGTGTACAACGCTTTGTGTGTGTGTGTGTGTGTGTGTGTGTGTGTGTGTGTGTGTGTGTGTGTGTGTGTGTGTGTGTGTGTGTGTGTGTGTGTGTGTGTGATATTGTTTGTGTCGGTTATATTTGCGTATTATTGTTTGTGGACGTATAAGTGATGTTTAGTATGCATATTTACCAACCCCTCCACTCGGGCAAGATATGACACAAGTGATGTATGAAGATACATGCGCCAAATACAAATACAAATTATCATTGCAATCTAACACAAATCATAAAATGCCAATATTGCATAATGCTCCATAGTATATTACAATATAACATACGATATCTCATCACCATCATATATATTGCGATTCTGGACCACCATACTACATTAGCCTATTATGCTTACAATGGAGGTGCCCGTGGTGTAATGGTTAGCGTCGCAGGATATGGACACGGCGAAACGAGTTCAAATCCTGGACCTGACTGATTGCATTTCACATAGCACTAATACCCTTGGTAAAGGCATGAATCCAATTATTCTCCCTCCAGCTATGGGTAAATAGTAGGGCAGACTAGGTTCTTCAGCCTTGGTGAGTCAACTAGTCTAGGAGAAGGAAAACTCTGAATTCAAACCTGTTAAACTCCGCTTAAAAATTGACCTTGTGTCATATCCTGTACGAGCGGAGGGGTTGGTAAATATGATTATGCTTACAAGTCAAAACTTTATTTTCTTCGAAATGCAATGACGATATTTTGTTCCTTAGTTAAAATCACCACACACACACACACACACACACACACACACACACACACGAATATATAAAGAAACAAATTAAAAAAATTTCTCGGTCAACCTGCCGCAACTTTTGGCTACACATTGCGTCTCATATATCCAGGAGACAACCTCAAATTTAACGCGCGGCGCATATATCTTCATACACACATACTAAACATCACTTATACGTTCACACACAATAATACACAAATATAACCCACACAATCACATACACACATATCACATACACACACACACACACACACACACACATAAACGCACACATATCACATACACACACACACACACATACACACACACACACACAAACGCACACCCACGTTCTTTTGACTGTACATTTCGATTTTTTAGATTTCTTCATTATCTGATGATTGTCATTTATAAAACGTCATGAAACCTGAGATCGCAGACAAGCTTCCAATATAACAAATCTATATAAAAACTAATATATATATATATATATATATATATATGACTCTAATGTCCCTAAATATGAAGGTTATATTCTCTCTCTTTCAATATATATATATGTATATATAGTTGCAGCTGTAGACTGCAGAAAATGGGGGGGGTTGTGAAAATACTCATAAAGTACAAAATATATGACAAATGAATAAGCATGTTCAAGAAACACGTATCAGCAGCGTTATGATTTATTACTGACAAGCCATGCCCCTTGCCTTTTAAAGTGTGGTGATAAAAAATGTAATGATTCTGAATTTTTATGTTAATAAGTTCTCGAAAAATGTTTATCTTTTAAGTGACACTCTTTATATTATTTCTCTTGCGATCCTCCGTTAATAAATATCTTCCAACGAACTCCCCGCCCCAAAAAACAAAGACTAAATAAGTATTATTCAGATAAGTACTTTTCTATCTAGTCAGTCTTCATTTATTCATTTATTCAGTTTGTTTTCATTAATTAACAAAATTCCAGTTACATTATCAATAGTGATAATATTTTAAGTGTGGGGTTTAATTGGCCTACATTTTTTCTATGGAGGCCAGCAAGATATTTTGCAGTATATCATAATTTTTACAGTAATTATGAATACATAATTTCTGATTCACGTATCTTAAAAACCCCTCACTAATTGCACTTGGAATTTACTGATCCAATTGAGTTTTACGTAAAACTTTATGTTTTTTCTTTCTCTTTTGGCTTGAGTGTCCACCTCGACAAGAAGCCGTGAAGTATCTTAATATAATTTACATTGATGCCTCAAAATTTACATATATAACCTTCTATAAGTATAGTTGACCGAAACAAATATCTATCACATTTCGAATATTTAAATATTCGATATGTGATCGATATAAGTTTATTTTAGAATTATTTTAATTTAGAATCTCATTTTTTCATCAAAGGGATACATTATTCGACATTTTCGTTTTGGTGGGCGTCTACGCAAGAGCCATTACTAATTGTGTGTGTGTGTGTGTGTGTGTGTGTGTGTGTGTGTGTGTGTGTGTGTGTGTGTGTGTGTGTGTGTGTGTGTGTGTGTTAAAAGTTTTTTTTTCTATGCAATAATTTTTTGTTTGTTTTATATTTGTAAACTCTGACATGAAATTTCATTTCCAGTTTCGCTATTACCCAATTGGAAATGTCCGTATTGAAGGCCACGAAAAAAGTTTCTTTTGTGAATGAAATCTTTTCTTTGGTGAACAAAAAAGTGGCTCATATCAACCAAGAGAAAAATAAATAAGTCGAAATACAGGTGAAAATTAACCCTGGATCCGTTATACATGAAAAGGGGGAACTTCTTTCATGTTATGGGCGAATTCTTTTATTGGATTGCATTAGCACAACAAAAATGGAAACCCTCAAACATGCGTTTCGGAATGATTGCATCTATAAGTCATTTTAGGCAAAATGTTGATGGGAAAATATGAGCCAATAACTGCTTTTCAGTTTGTTCAAAAATAGGATGTTAAAATCAACCCCGATATATTTTTTCACCTTCTTTGATGAGGAAAAATAAAAGGGAACATGAAATCTATCGAAAGAAAAAAAAAAAGCCTTATTTGTGAAATACAAATTTCAACTGACTTTCATCTTTAAATTTACATAACCGAAATTGTTTTAAATCATGATTGTTATTATTATTATTATTATTATTATTATTATTATTATTATTATTATTGTTGTTGTTGTTGTTGTTATATGTTCAATTCTTCAATTCGCTCCTTGTTTGATGTCTAAATTGAGTCAAACGATGAACTGCTAGTTTTTCCTTCGGAATATGGAAGGAGGGAGTTGCTAAAAAGCATAAAGTTCATTTCTCCGCTTTCATGACTTTCCCCCTAAATGATTTGCACCGTATAGAGGATTTATTTGAAAGGTTAAATCAGGCGCATTTACATCCAAAGGAAATACCGGGTAGTAAAACGGTTAGCAGCCCTAAAATTGAATCGAAAAACCAAGTTCGAATTTCATCTTCGTTTATTTTCTATTAGGAAGACATAAATTCATTTCTTTCTGCATTTCGTGCCATCACTCATCAAAAATATTCAAAAATTGCTCATAGCGAGCCAGCAAGATGGTTTATTGATCAAAAAAGCAGTTTACAAATCACTTTCCCATAACTATGTAGACGCAAAGAGATTTATGAGTTTAAAAACAGAAAAATGGCTGTTATATCCACGGCCAACTTTTTGAGAGACGAGGAATATACCCATAGAAAAAAGTGTTTGAATCAATTATGTTTGAATGCTGATTTTCCAGGTAGACATATCCGCACCATGTGGAAGATTGATGCAAATCAATTCCTCAGTCCGTATAAAAACTTTTTTCTCGCTAAGATAGGATAAGTACATGTCCATACAAATTGGTAGATATAAAGCTTAGTATGATCTGACCAAAAATATAAAAATAGAAATACTACGCTTCCGTTGGCCCAGTCGGCTGGAGATGTAGAATAGATCGACTGCATCTCTGCAGAAGGGCAAGTCTCCTCCGACGAGTGTCCTGGATATTGAACAATCTGATGGTGAGGTTCCTGTAATGCTTGAGCTTTAGGGAATGCCGAGTATCCCTTTATTGCCATCGCTCCCAGGTCCTATCCATGAGTCAACTAGAACTAAACTGTGTTCTTATACTAAACTGAATTGTTTGAAATAGAACTGTTTATATGAATAAAAATGGATTTGGCATTAAATATCCCTACAATAGTTGATATGCCATAAGTTGGCGACCATAGTAGAGGGTGACCCGAAGGCTACCTTTTCAAAAGCTACCACACCGAGCTGTAGGGAAGAGCGCTACTCTTTTCCCTGGATTGCTCAACTTTACCCTTGATTCATACCTTATAAAGCTGAGTGTTGAGCAAAGAGGCATCAAGTACCATTTTTGTAGTTTTTGATATGACTCGGGATTGATCCTGATCTTCCGGGCCATTGGCGAACACTCTCACCGCTACGTATCCTACAACGAGCAACCCAAATCCACCCAGGTAGACCAGTGTGTATCTTCTACATGGGTGAATATGATTTGCACTATTACTAGCTGCTCGGAAAGTAAGTCTTCCTTTTTATTTCATCAGAAAATGCAACAAATAGCGGCCTTACAATAACACCATTGAATAAAGCAAGTTATTCTGCAACAAAATACTATTTTCCTCGTTGTCACAACAATTGACTATACATTGTCACCAGTCATTAACAAAACTTGCTCGCTGTTCTTGTTTTCACGACAATATTTGCCACATAACCACTGTCTCCATTCGAGAAGAACAACTGATCAAGTTATTTTTTATTTCGTAAATTGACAACAATGTTGAGTATGGCTTATCACTCCCATCACTACCAATACTACTAAAATGTCTTACTGTGCTCATCGTCACTGTTTGATCTCTGGATATAAATTCTTCAAGTTTCCTTAAATGTCATAGTTGTAACTATATTAAAAATCTCACTTTGTTGTTGAAAACTTGCTTTATCCAAAAATGTTATTGGGGGCAGTTGTCTCTATAGAAGGGGTGGGGGCTTTTAATATACATCCGTTCCTATATGTGTGGGTGTGCGTGCACACCATAGTTCTGACCATCTACATCAGTCTATTTATCTATCAAAAATTTTATGAATGATTCCAGCATCCAAAAAAGACAAAAGACATTAAAACTCAACTGCAAATTTTCTTTCATTCGAAAATGCCGTTTTTTCTACTGCAAAATAATTTATGTTTTCCCCTTCATTATCAGAGAACAACAAAAGCAATGGCGATTTGGCTTCATAATAATTTTGTTTTGTTTTATTCAAAAATAATTACCTTTTATTCGCTGTACAAATTTTTCTGATTTTTCTTTACCAATAATGAAAAAAAAACTTTATAATAATAGAAATCGCACGTGTTTATATTTGACAGTATTTGTCTTTTACGTAATGTTTCTATTTTTAATTTGAAGATCAAAACTATTAATAGCCAATTTCATTTAAAAATGAGTTCATTTTCCTCATGGGAGACTATTTTTCCTATTTTATATCAGATGATCTTTTTTTCTTTCACAAAAGTGTCGCTCGAAGCAACATTTTCTCACGACTTTCATTATTGTATCGGCCTCGTAATTATAAACCATTTTTGATCGCAATTTATTTGTTTTAATATTCTAAAAAAATATTTTTGCTTCAATATTGTATCGCTGTCAGCTAAGATAATTCATTTTATTTAGAAAGCAGATAAATTTGATGTCAAGATTGGGAGAGTTTAAAGATTTGGAGAGTTTAAAGATTTGGAGAGTTTAAAGAGTTTAAAGATTTGGAGAGTTTAAAGAGATTAAAGATTTGGATAATTTAAAGAGATTAAAGATTCGGAGAGTTTAAAGATTTAGAGAGTTTAAGGAGTTTAAAGATTTGAAGAGTTTAAAAGGATTAAAGATTTGGAGAGTTTAAAGATTTGGAGAGTTTAAAGAGATTAAAGATTTGGAGAGTTTAAGGAGTTTAAAGATTTGAAGAGTTTAAAAAGATTAGAAATTTGGAGAGTTTAAGGCGTTTAAAGATTTGGAGAGTTTAAAGAGATTAAAGATTTGGATAATTTAAAGAGATTAAAGATTCGGAGAGTTTAAAGATTTAGAGAGTTTAAGGAGTTTAAAGATTTGAAGAGTTTAAAAGGATTAAAGATTTGGAGAGTTTAAAGATTTGGAGAGTTTAAAGAGATTAAAGATTTGGAGAGTTTAAGGAGTTTAAAGATTTGAAGAGTTTAAAAAGATTAGAAATTTGGAGAGTTTAAGGCGTTTAAAGATTTGGAGAGTTTAAAGATTTGGAGAGTTAAAGAGATTAAAGATTTGGAGAGTTAGAGGAGTTTAAAGATTTGGAGAGATTAAAGAGATTAAAGATTTAATGAGTTTAAAGAGATTAAAGATTAGGAGAGTTTAAGGAGTTTAAAGATTTGGAGAGTTTAAAAAGATTAAAGATTTGGAGAGTTTAAAGATTTGGAGAGTTTAAAAAGATTAAAGATTTGGAGAACTTAAAGAGTTTAATGGTTTGGAGAATTTAAAGAGATTAAACATTTGGAGAGTTTAAAGACATTAAAGATTTGAAGAGTTTAAGGAGTTTAAAGATTTGGAGAGTTTAAAGATTTGGAGAGTTTTAAGAGATTAAAGATTTAGAGAGTTTAATTAGTTTAAAAATTTGGAGAGTTTAAAAAGATTAAAGATTTGGAGAGTTTAAAGAGATTAAAGATTTGGAGAGTTTAAAAATTTGGCGAGTTTAAAAAGATTAAAGATTTTGAGAGTTTAAATAGATTAGAGATTTGGATAACGTAAAGAGATTAAAGATTTGGAGAGCGTATATTTACGTTTAAAAAACGTTTGTTTATGTTTGGTAATGACAAATACTTGTCCTTTCAAGAAAATCTTAGTGTTCATCAATCAATTTTTGCTATTATTATTGTTGTGCTAAACACGAATGTATAATTTTGTGAATATAAACAATGCTACTATATGTTGCATAGCTTTGATTATAGAAAGAAAGAAAATATAAACTGAACTTTTCAAATATACCAACATTATAAACTTCCATATACTTTGGCTCGGTGTGCTTTCTATTTTTAATGAGATATCAACCTTCATGGCTTACTTAATGCCAAAACCCTCTTTGTAAATGGACTGAAAGGAAACTGTTAGACTCGTTGATCGGGGATAAAGGAATTCATGCCTTTCCCATAGAGATTTTAGTCCGAAAGTAAAAGTAATAGCCTGACTGGAGTTCGAATTCGCTCAGTACGACGTCGAAGTCTAGCTCGTTAACCTCAACACTATGGAGACTCTCCGCTCAGGGTTGGTAGATAAATGTTGTTGGCGACCGTAGTCGAAGGCAACCCGAAGGCAACCCGAAGGCTCCCTTTTGAATGGCTACACCGAGGTGTCGGGGAGAGCGCTACTCTTTTTCTTGTATTGCTCTACTTTACCCTTGATACGTACCTTATAATGCTGAGTGTCAAACAAGGAGGAATCAAGCACTATTTTTTGAGTCTTTTGGTAAGACTTGACCTAGGATTAGGTAAACACTCAACCCACAATTAAAGCACAAAAATATTTATAAAGGGAATCAACTTCAGTAAAATTTTAGTCCCGACAGAAGTAATTAAAGAGCGTATTTGGTATGTATGCGCGTGCGAGAGAGACGGGTTGCCAGCGTGTGTATTGTTTGCAAGAGTTTACAATAAAATTGTCTTCAATAATAAACTCAGTTTCTACTATACATAACTGAGATCGCCCTGTTCGCTGAAGCTGAAGAATTCGCCGCCAGCACTTCTGCAGAGGGGCAAGACCCTCCTCCCAATGAGGCCAGCAGTTTGCCGTGGTAGGCGACCCGTGAGGCTAAAGGATGGCATCCTGATTGTTGAGCAGTATTTGGGCCAGCAACCAACTTGTAACACACCACTTAAGTCCTTACTGGGCAAGATGGGTGGTCGGACAGGTCAGATCTGATCAATCCTCTGGTCACGCTAAGCCCTAGTACCTATATATTTTGTCCCGACCGTATTATGACGTCTTCTAATAATAAAAAAAAGATAAAAGAAATTTATCCGAATTAGACTCGAAGAATGAGTCAGCTGACTTCCTCAGATTCATTGTCATTAAATCTTTGGAGGATGTCAGCCTGGGTTAATTATTTCCTTTCTTTATTGAAAAGCTCATCGCGACGAGAGCAACCCCCAGAAATGTAAAGAAAACACGAAATAGAGACTTGATTGTTGAGGCAGGCCGAAAACATTCCCATAATAAAAAAAAAAAGCTTCCAAATGCAGAGCATATCCCAACGGAAGACAATACTTCTAAGAGAGTTATCAGAAGTGGGGAGTTGGCCTTGTCTCCAGCAGATGAGATGACTGCAGTCTTGAGAAAACATGGAGTGATAAACAAAAGAAGAATTACCATTAGAAAAGGCGGAGAACAAATCCAGACCAATATCTATGTCCTGACATTTAATCAGTCCCATACGCCCAAGGAAGTGAAGATCAGCAATTGTCTTGAGAGGGTTGAATAGTATGTCCCAGTCCTGCTGAGGTGCTTCAAATGCTAAAAGTGTGAAGTTTGCTGAGGACGAGAGAAAAGTGCGATGAAAAGAACTCGGACCATATGGAGAAAGATTGCTTAAAGGAAATTAGATATCCAAACTACCGACAAGACCATCCGGCTTACTCAAGATCCTATGACGCCTTATAAAAGAAAATGGGGGGTCCTCGTGGTGTAATGGTTAAAGCAATGGACTGCGGAATCGTAGTAAGCGAGTTCGAACTCCAGTCGCGCTATTACGTTCACTTTCAGGCAAATACCCTAAGGTAAGGTATGAACCCTCTCATCCTCCCAGCTATGTGGTTAAATAGCACCATTACTATTCTTCTAGGAGAATGGCTTTGGTATTATATAACCTACAAAGGTTGATATGCCATTAAACAAAGAAACCAACCAACCAAACCTTAAAAAAGAAAAGGAATTTTTTGGAAGTAAAGCACAAGAGGAATATAACTTTCCTGGAAGCAAGGAAAATAGCAAGGTTTTTCATGGGAGAAAACACTTTTACCTCTTTTTCACGGAGAGTGAATCCAATTAATCAAGACAACAAATATAGAGCTCTGGTAGATAACTGAACTATTACGGAATGACTGGCCAAAGTTTCAGGAGCACCTGAAAATACAACAGTCGGCCAAATTTCAGCAAGTACAAGAAGTCACAAAGAAAGAGAAATCCAAGGCGCTAGTCTAAGGAAAAATACACATAGAATCCACCACTTAAACACGAACCACTCCTCCTAAAAGTGAAAAATCTCCGCCAACAAAACAGATTTTACATAAGTTTCCAATCCATCCAGCAAAAACCGTCAAAGAAAAACTAAAAACCTTGTCTTTCAAAAAGCCGGCACAAAACAAAACCACAAGCTCCTATTGGCCAAGCTGGAAAAATGCTTATGAACACCAAAGTGAACAATGAAAGACCAGAAAGCGAAGTCAGCTATAAAAATGAATAAACAGTTCAATGCTCAGGGATCAACAAACCCCCTACAAAGTTCCTATAGATCTATAGAAAGTATGGATATGACACTAACTGTGTAGTGGCCAACCTGAATGTAGAAGATATAATACTATAATAGATGAAATCATTTAACCGGGTGCCAATAGATAAGCTCAATCTCTTTTAAAATGTTAACTACAAACCACTCACTTCAAAAATAAAAATGAAATTGCTGGCAAAATAATCTCTTACATATCATGTATATCTATTTAAATGTGTGAAAACAAATGACTGATGTTAAATTGTTACTATTACATAGCAATACTTGAAATCATTTAAGTGTGTGCAAACAAATGATTAACTGTAAATAGAATTATTCGTATTTGGTAGAAATACTTGAAACCACTTAACTGTGGGAAAAACGGGAACTCAGGCTTGTTTAAAAATATTATCAGCAAAATGTTTACACATCCTATATATTTGATATATATGTATAAACAGGATTTGACATTAAAAAACCTACAATGGATGATATGCCATACAACACAACATTAAAACAAACAACTTCAAGAAATGTGTATATATATATATATATATATATATATACGAGGAGCTCTCTTAAAATACAGTCACTTATTTATTTCCAAAGGAACTATAATAAAGACAGGAAGTAAAAATAACACCGGTGGATAGAGTTAGTTTTCTGCTATAAAACAACATTTTTCAACATAATCACTAGTAATGGCTAAGTTCATAAAATCTACACCAGCGGAGGCGACCTACATTTTCTCACCTATAGCCACAAGCACATGGATGTGTGTGTTGGGGCGTGCGCCTATTGAACAATGGAGTCAATTATGAGTTTATATTGATCAATCGTCAATTCATCGAAAATAATTTTGATTGGACCCGAAGGAAGGAAGTAATGAACTTGAGGGTTTTATTCACAAATACACACACACACACACACACACACAAGAAGTGATGCACACACACACACACACACATATATATATACATACACAAGAAGTGATACACACATATACATACACAAGAAGTGATACACATGTACACTCACACACATACATGAAGTGACACACACACAAGAAGTGATAAATACACATACTCACACACACACACAAGAAGTGATAAACACACACACCAGAAGTGATGCACACACATATATACGCAAACAAGAAGTGATGCGCACACACACTCACACACACACATGAAATGATACACACACACACACACAAGAAGTGATGCACACATTCACTTTTGTATACAGGAATGCGAAAAGGAAAAAGAAAAACACAATTTTGAAAATCAAATCGACAACTTTTGCCAAATTGTAGACTGCTGTTAATAGGTAATATTCATCATATACATGTGTGTGTGTGTGTGTGTGTGTGCGAGAGAGAGATAGAGAGAGAGAGTCACTTAATTTAGCGATATGATTATCTTAAAATAATGTTTCCGCATTTATATTCAATAATGAAAGCACATTTTTTGGTAATTTAAATGTTATAATAAATTTCTATTTCAATTATATTTTGTCATCCCAATTGTCTTCTCTTTAAGAACATCGTTTGAAATTAACCTTTGAAATCAAATTAATTTGTTGATAATAAATTGAAATAATTCACAGGTTATAATTTTCTATTAGAACTGATATAGTTCAAATGGACAAAAAAACCTCGAGTATTATGAGAAACTCGATTAAGGATTATGAAAAAAGCTAAATTCATGAGCGTGTTCATCGGAAGTTATATGTTCAGTAATTCCTGCTTAGAATGTCATAAAAGGTCTACAAAACAAGTGGGAGTTATTTTGGTCCCCCCTCACCAGATCTGCACTTAAAGATGAAAATAATAAATGTTGCTTACATAACTTGCCAAATGGAAATAGTGAGTATCTGGCAGATTTTTTGCTCGAGAGAGAGAAAACTATAGACCTACATCAACCCAAATAACGCTGAAGTATAGCTAGATTATATACTCATAAACAAGAAGTGAATTAATAGCGCTTTTAAAAGTGAGACATACTCCTCTTATGAAGGAGTATCACCTGATCACAGAATTGTCACGGTAAAAGATATGACTGCGTCTATACAGAAAGAAGAAACAAGGAGTTAAAAAGAAAAAGAAAACTATGGACCTACACTTACCCAAATAACACTAAAGCACAACTAGATTATATACTCATAAACAACAAGTGAATTAATAGCACTTTTAACAGTGGGACATACTCCTCTTTTGAAGGAGTCTTTTCCGATCTCAGTATCGTCTCAGTAAATAAATGCTTGAGTCTTCGCAGAAATAAGGAACAAAGAGGCAAAACTACACGTTACGACTGATCCTCACTTACCAATAGAAAGATTAGCATAAATATCCGGTAACTGCTACAAACAAATTTAATACTCTTCAGGACATACTCCAAATGACGAATATGAAAACTTTGTCACTGCCCATGTGGAAGCAGCAGGAGAGTACATACTACGGAAACCAAAAGCCACACGTAGAATTCCATGGGCGTCACTTGTAGTTAAGAAAAAACGAGATAATCTTAAAAAAGCGTTTTTACCCAATAAAAGAAACCCAACAGACGCTAACGTGAAGAAACTTAAGAAAGCCCTGAAAGAACTAACCAACACATACCAAAAAGAACAATAAGA
This sequence comes from Sepioteuthis lessoniana, assembly GCA_963585895.1. Classification (NCBI taxonomy): domain Eukaryota; kingdom Metazoa; phylum Mollusca; class Cephalopoda; order Myopsida; family Loliginidae; genus Sepioteuthis; species Sepioteuthis lessoniana. The sequence continues at coordinate 4,373,833 of OY757910.1, read as the reverse complement.
ATATATTCAAAGGCAAATCAACAAAATTAAAAATTCAGTAGAAGATAGACAATCACGAATAGCATGACAACCAACGAATGAAGTTAGCGAATAGAAGAGCACATCGAAAGCCAAACTAAAAACGGCAAAACAGAAGAAAAACCTAAAGAAATAGAAAGATTATTTCAAGAATCTGCTCGGAAATCCTCTTGCAATCAAATACAAACCTATCCAAAAAATATTAATGGCCAAGTCAACATCAAACTAGGACAGTTCACTGAGGTAGAACTTGACGTACAGATTCTGACAATCCGTTGAATTTCAAATGAGTTTGGGCCAAGAAAATCAAAGCAATCCTACAGCTCATAGATTTCTATAAGTCATTCGATTCTATTCAAAGAGAAAAGATGGAGGCAATAGTACTCGCAGATGGCCTTCCAAAGAAACTGTCAACACTATAATGATGCTTTATTAAAAAAAAAAACAAGAAAGCACTGTTTCACTTACCTAATGGAGACACAAACTTTTTCCACATTGTCGCAGGAGTCTGGCGAGAAGATACATTAACCTCATATGTGTTTATACTCTACTTTGACTACGTGCTTCGAACATCCGTACATCTAATAAAAGAAAATGATTTCACATTTAAAAAAAAGTTAAGAAGCTAACGTTATCCCGCTGAAACTATGACAGAAGCAAAAACAGGCAAATGACCGAGTACTTCCCCTAAATACCCCAGCCTAAGCAGAATCCGTACAGAATAACTGAGCGCAGGCAGCAGGTAACATTGGTCTCTACTTGAATGCAAATAAAACAGAGTACATGTGTTTTAAACAAAACAAAGCCATCTCCACTCAAAGTGGCAAGCCTCTGAAATTAGTGGACCAGTTCACATACCTCGGCAGTAACATCTCATCTACTGAAAGTGATGTCAAATTACACCTCGCTAAGGCATGAAATGCTATTTATAGGTTATCGATCATATCTCCGATAAAATAAAACGAGATTTATTCCAAGCTAATGCTGTGTCCATACTACTAGACAGACGCACAACATCGACGCTAACAAACTCTCTTGAACAAGTTCTGGAACCAGTACCCAACAAAACAGCAGTTGTGCGGCCACCTACCATCCATCTCACAACCCATTCCAGTAAGACAAAAAAGACATACCGGGTACTTCTGGGGAAGCAAGGACGAACTTAATAGCGACGTTCCCTCATTGACTCCTACACATGGACATATCAGTATTGGTTGATCAGCAAAGACTTACATCATCTCTGTGCGGGCACAGGATGCAGCCGAAAAGACCTGCCAGGAGAGATAGATGATAGGGACGGATAGTGAAAGAGAGTCAGATAACACCGTGCTGTCAGCGTGACTTGATAATTATGATGATGATATATATTGTCTCCTAAACACTTCAAATACGGAGTAATTGACAGTAATTGATATTTTAGCTTTTGAACCGCTTTTGCTTTTATAAAAGTCATGTTTAAAAATTTTCTCATGTTTTGGAAACTTTTACCTCAAAATAATATATATATATATATATATATATATATATATATATATATATGCATGAGTATGTGTGTGTGAATGTGTATGTCTGTGTATGTATGTACGTACAATTTACAAAGTTTCTGCTCTAAAAAACAATAATTAAACTATAAATTGAAACAATAGACTTCCAGGAATATTTTCCAAAATCTCTAAATATGTAGGTGCGTTAATGAAGCATTCAATATTCATGAATACAGACTTTGTAAGAAGTTAAATGATTTTAAAAAGCTTTTTATTCTAAAAGAAATGCATTCAATCTACGCCGGCTAGGTTTATTTGTTTAATGGCATATCAACTTTTGTGGGTAATCTAATTCCAAAACCATCTATGTAGAATAACCATGATTCTATTTAATCCATAACTGGAGAAAGAAGGGGATCCATACCTTTCCCCATGGGCATTAGTCCGAAAGTAACATAATAGCGTGATTGGATTTCGAATTTGCTTACTAATGAAGTGGCAGTTACTCACTAAGCCTCCAGGACTCCTCCGAGTATCACTAGAATATTTCGGTAGTCTCACTTGATGCTAAGGACTATCCATTGTGTACGATTCTGCGTATTTATTTTTTCTATTCATTATCATACATTCAAACCTCTATTGGTTTGTTTTGGTTTATCTAACGGCATTTCAACCCTTATGGGTTATTTAATGAAGAAATTTAATTCTTTTGTAAATGTATGGTTATAAGTATATCATAACTATATTTTCCATATTCCATTGCAATCATTTTTTTAACTTAAGTTTTTCTTTTGCTAAAATAGTAATTATAATAATCATTTGCTTGTTATAACGTTTCAAGTGTATCGATTTGATATGATTTAATGTTTATGATCTATTTAACCCCTATTATTTGACCCCTAATATTTGATGCCAAATATTAATGATCTATTTGACCCTTAATATTTGATGCCTAATATTAATGATCTATTTGACCCCTAATAATATTGATGCCTAATATTAATGATCTATTTGACCCCTAATATTTGATGCCTAATATTAATGATCTATTTGACCCCTATTATTTGACCCCTAATATTATTAACGAGTTTGACCTCTAAATGCTATCCTAACACTTCGGGCCAAAGTGGAACTGAGAATAATGGCAAAAAGTCATACTCCACACTACCCAGGACTGCATTTTTGACAGTCTTTGTTGTATGATAACGCAAAACCCAATAATCTTTTTTCAGTTGGCATTGGATATGGACATAATCTTAATCCGCGTGTTAAACTGATAAATCCGGTCAATTAAAGTAAAGTCTACCGTGTATCAAGTATGTACATTTTTTATCATGAAAGAGTCGATATTCACCGCTCATTTTAGTGGCGTCCTTCTCTTTAGATTTTACAAAACGGTAGACTTTATTTCAATTCGGAGTTGAAAGTCTTTTTAGACTTTCAACTCCGAATTGATTACATGAATAAATTGCCGTTCAACATTAATTCATTTTTAATAGCTATTTTTGCATCACCATTAAAAGTTGATTTGCTATTTTTCCTGGTTTTTTAATGACATTTACGGTTCCTTATTCTTGTGAGTAAATTTTTCCAACATCGGAATTTACACAAATACAAAACACGGAAATACGTATCTCAATCAAGATCTTTGACGAAAAGAAAATATGTATTTTCTTGCTTCATCTTCGTTTTATTTTTATTTTTTACAACGTTTCTTGTTTTAATCAAGCGAAATATTGGGGGGGGTCTTTAAATTTAAAAAATTCATGGCAGTTGTTTTGATATTTGTTGTTGATAAGTAACTTCGTTGATTCCAAACGAAACTGATTCTTTCTCGCGGACTTTGCTCCTCAGAAAATTACCTGGGCTTTCCCCCTCGTAAGATACTCGGGACCATTCTTGACGTGGACCAAAATAGAATTTAAACAAATGGGCCAGAGAACAAGAAAACTAATGACCATGCGTTTTCATACACTTCTTTGAGATTCCAATTCTTTGACATTTCAATTCATTGTTTATTCAATCAGTGAAATAGCAATGATGACACAAAATATCGTAATAATCATGATTTTTTTATCACGTCACAAACAACCAGATACAACCAGATACGACATTAGCAGTTTCAATTGTTATTGTTTGTTCTCTTTTGAGAGTTTTTCATACCAACGTTAGCCGAGAGCTTCTCACTGGAGTTTGAGTGACAACAAGTCACCTCAAGTCTCCAGGACTCTTCTTAGTATTCTGGCCGATCTCAATAATGCTGTAGTTTGGATGGTCTCCATTTCTCCTGTCATTTCCAAGGACTCCAGTACTTGTGCTAATCTTTTGGTACCTGTACAAAGAGCACCAATTACAATTGGTATTATCGTCACTTTCATGTTCCACAGCTTTTTCAATTCCCTATCAAGGTCCAGATACTCATCCCTTTTTTCACATTCTTTTAATTTCACTCAGTGGTCCTTCGCGACAGTAACGAACACAATTCTGCAAATTCTCTTTTTATTTTTTGTGGATTATTTAAAGATCTGGTCGTCTTGTTGAGATTTGGTGATCTGTTTGTATCTCAAAATCCCAAAGGAGTTTGTGCGTCTCATTCTCTAGGACAGATTCTGAGTTGTGCATATACCATTTATTCGTATGGTCAAACTTTAACTTCTTCCATAATTCCCGGTGGATTACCTTGCTCACCCAGTCGTGTCTTGTCTTATATTCTTTCTGTGCTAATTTGCTGCATTCTCTTATTATGTGATTGATCGTTTCGTCTCGTTCACCACATAACCTACATTTGATGTTTTATTGCGTCTTATCTATTTTCGCTTTGATATGGTGAGTCCTTATGACGTTGTTTTGTGATGCTATTAGAAGAGATTCAGTTTCTCTCTTAAGGTTTCCTTTTCTTAGCCACGTCCACGTTTTCTCGTGTGAGATGTAGCTTGTTAGGCGTTTAAAACGTCCACAGAGTTGCTTTTCTTTCCACTTTTCTTTTCTGTTTATTGTCGTTCTGCTGGTCCTCGTGTCGTTAGTATTGTTTCTGGTGGTTGTAATCAGTCTTCCTCTGCGCTTTTCTATGTAGTCTTCGAGTCATTGTATCGATGCGTCAACTCTGTCTTCAATGCTGGTAAGTCCTCTTCCTCCTTCTTTTCTACACAAATATAGTCTGTCAACGTCATCTCTTGGGTGCAATGCCTTGTGCATGGTCATTAGTTTTCTTGTTCTCTGGTCCTTTGTTTAAATTCTTCTTTGGTCCATGTCAAGAATGGTCCTGAGTATTTTACGAGGGGACAGCCCGGGTATCTATCCCTTTGACAAGGTTCCTGCAATAGAGTTTTGTGGTTGAGTGGAATCATGGCTATCACAAATAGTAATGGTGATAGTGCATCAACCTGGAATATGCCTCTTTGTATCTTTACCTCTGCTAAGCTTTGTCCTCCTGCTGTCAATTCCACTCTCCAGGTTTTCATGGTCTTCATTATTATTATTATTTTTAACATTTTTGATTTTTCCCACCAGCGTTAGCCGATGGGTTCTCTCTGGATTTTAAGCGACAGCAAATCTTCTCAATTCTCCAGGACTTTTCTCAGTATTCTGGCCGATCTCAACAATACTGTAATTTGGTTGTTCTCTATTCGTCCTTTTATTTCCAAGTTCTACAGTCCTTGAACCAATCTTTTGGTGACTGTATCAAGAGTATCAATTACAATTGGCATCACTGTTACTTTTGTGTTCCACAGTTTTTTCAATTACTTAGAAAGGTCCAGGTACTTATCCTTCTTTTCGCATTCTTTTAGCCAACTGTAGTTTTGAGTTCGAGTTGTCGAGGAATACACTAAAAAGGCACAAAGAAAGATTAATTACCACAACCAGTTACAGCAATGGCAACATCAAGTCAAACAACAAAACAACAAAAACTAGAAAACAGAAACGGGAAAAAAAAACAACAATATGAGAGCGTGAAGCGACAAACTGGAAAGATTACACACAAGAAGATTAGGACATGGCCAAGAAAAGAAAACCTCAAAAAAGAAAATGAATCTCTTTTAATAGCAACATGAAATAATTCCATAAGGACCAATTATATTTAAGGTTTGGTTTGGTTTGGTTTGGTTTCTTTGTTTAATGGCATATCGACTTTCGTGAGTTATCTGATGCGTAAGCCAACCTTTTAGAAGAACGGTAGTCGCCAATGTCTCGGGAGACAAGGGTTCACTACCAGGTCGAGTCATACCAAAGACGAAAAAAAAATGGTACTTGATACTTCATTGCTTAACACTCAGCATTATAAGGTACGTATCAAGGGTAAAGTGGAGAAATCCAGGGGAAGAAGTAGTGCCCTCCTCTACACCTCGGTGTAGTAGCAATTGAAAAGGGAGCCTTGTAGTCGCCGCCTTCGACTACGGTCGCCAACTTTACTTACTTACTTTACTTTAGTAATACAATCGAACCGATAGTTTGGGGGATAAGGGGATTCATGCCTTCCCCAAGGGTATTAGTCCTAGAATTAATGTAATTGCAAAACTGGATTGCGAAGTTGTTTACTTGGAGATCGCAGTCAAGTCCGTTTATCCTTACCCCACGGGAACAACCCGAATTATACTAAAGCGAAAGTTGATGATACGTAATAGAAAAAGTGTCGGCTATGTGAAGACAGAGATGAAACAGTTAATTACATTATTTGCAGATACAAGAAACTCGTACTAAAGGAGTTTAAGACTATGTTCAACTGGGTGGGAAAGGTAATCTACAGGGAATTGTGCAAGAGATTAAAACTTGACCTTACAACCAAATCATAATCGCACAAGCTAAAATCTGTTAAGATTAACTAGAATACTGAGAAGAGTCCTGGGGACCTGAGGAAGCCTGCTATCACTCAGACTCTAGTGTTAAACACTCAACTAACGCTGGTGTCAAACCACTTGATCTACTGTGAAAACTGAACTGAAAACTGAGTATAAAGAATAGACAAAACCCAGGATATCACCAAATACCATTTGAATGTAACCGCCACAAAGAACTAATTTACTCTACCAACATATAGTTGGGAAATTAGTTTGATAAATATTAATCCATGGTAAACGGTATATGTTCCCTGTACGTGAATGTACATTTTTCTATGTTCACTAAACGAGGGTGCACATTGTGTATGCTCACTCTACCCGGGTCTATATTCCCTGTACGCGAATCTACATTCTGCATGAAAATGCGAGTTTATATTCTGCATGTTCTCTATACGCAAATGCACATTCTGTACGCTCATTGCATACAAGTGCACATCCTTGATGCTCACTCAACGCAAGTGTACATTGTTCAGTTCAACTTGTGTTATTTACGATGCCTTATTTAAATTGGGGGAAAGTTTTGCGTTTCTGTCTGTAAATTTCTACTGTTATGCATTTGTTGCTACTCTTGAATCAATAAAGTGATGGCGTGAAGACGTCAGGCATTATTGTGGCAGACAGTCAATTTTCAGGATGGCTTTCGATTTTAACGATTAACAATTTATTGACAATACAAACATTTCTTTAGTTCTCTCATTTCCACAATTCGGCTGTGAAGTAGTTTTACGGTTTATTTTACAATTACTGGAGAAAATTGTGGACAAGGTAAATCAGCTTTTAAAAAAAGTTTTATAAAAAGCTTCACATAAAAACGACGTTGTATAAAGAAATATTGACAGCTTAGCCTACAAGTGCGTACTTATATATATATATAAGAACAGTAAATAAGAAAATTTTTTGTATGAAAAGGGTGCCCGATACTATTATGGCAGAACAGATACAAGCCTATATATATTAGAATTATAGACACAATAAATTCGTTATGTAAATTTCTTAGTTTTCGCACGATCTTCAGAAGGTCGTGTGGTAAAAGAGGCCTGTCTATATATATATATATATATATATATATATATATATATGTGTGTGTGTGTGTGTGTGTGTGTGTGTGTGTGTGTGTGTGTGTGTGTGTGTGTGTGTTTTGGTTTGGTTTGTCTGCTTATAAATCTTTGTGGGTTATTAAATATCAAAGCCATCATTTAACCCATAGCATGGGTGGCATAAGGGAGTTTATACTTTATATATATATAAATATATATATATATATATATATATATATATATATATATATATATATCCTAAACAATTTTCTATAAAAATTTCTTAACCAAAGATAAGCAGATTTTATTGTGTACGCTGGAACATTAAACAATCAAAACGGATATTATTAGATATTTGAGATAATCAAACTCTACAGTATTGAAACTCTGGAATCAATAAATAGAAAAATATAACAGTATAAAAATAGGTTCTCTATTTACATATATTTATAGTTATATTTTTGATGATGAAAGAGCAGCAATTTTATTTCCTTTGTTTGGTAATGAATAATGCTTAAGAATATTAATTGTTAAATGTTCATCTAGAAACAGAAAATGTTTCGTATTTTTGATTTGGATGAAAATTACATTTTGTAAAAGATCTGTTATTTATGGGTAGATACTAGAATACTTTATGTTTGTGTGTTTCTATGTGTGTAGATGTGTATACATGTGTGCTTCATATAAATATTTCATTTACATATCCTTGCATATATGGATGTGTGTGTGCGTGTGTGTGTGTGTGTTAGTCCAGGTTAAAAGCACAGTTAGTCAAACTATTTTAAACCTTATTTTTCCGATGCAAGTGTCACAGGGGAACGGAAAACGTTTTAGTAGACTACAGTTTGATTTCTTAAATCAAATTTTTATTTTCTCTTTCGCCGGTATTATTTGCATCGGAAAATAAGGTCTTAAAAGATTTGGCTACAGGTTTCACTCACAGCACTTTTCACCTGGACTATATGTCAGCCATCTCAAATTCGATTTTTGGGTGAGTATGATATCACGTGGTATAATTTGACATCATGTGGTATAATTGTTCACAGTGTCAATACGGCAGAGTTTAAATCATCTTATAATCCTCCACGAGAAAAGATAATAATTTACGGGAATGCTTGTTTTAGAAGAAAATTAACTTTCTATAAAGAAGTTTTGAAGTGTACTTATGTACATTACAATATATATATATATATATATATATATATATATATATATATAAGTTTAGGTAAAGACTTAGAAACTTTTTTATGATCTTATGATTTTTCTCAAGCTTTCTTGCTCTTTGTATCAGGGTCCAATTGATTGAGAAGTTGCCCTAGGTTCTACTCCTACACACACATACACACACACACACACACATATATATATATATATATATATGAACGTGGTGTAATGGTTATCATCGTAGGAAATGGACACGGTGACACGAGTTCAAATCCTGGATGAGACTGATAGCATTTTCACATAGCACTAATACCTTTGGGAAAGGTATGAATCCAATTATTCTCCCTCCAGCTATGGGTAAATAGTAGGGTAGACTGATACTTCAGACTTGGTGAGGCTACTAGTCTAAGAGAAGGAAAACTCTGAATTCAAACCTGTTAAACTTCGCTTAAAAATTGACCTTGTGTCGTATCCTGCCCGAACGGAGGGGTTGGTAAATATATATATATGCACTCACACAAACTCACTTACACACACACACACACACACACACACACGCATATATATATATATATATATATATATATATATATATATATCGAATAAAGTATACTTTACTGCTACCCATTGTGCACCAACAACTAACAATAGTGTTTGAAACGAGGTATTAGAATAAACATTTTTTATTCATTGAAAATTAATGCAAAATCTTGATTAGCACCTATTGAAGCATATCAACCAATATGCCTACATGAAACACACACACACACACACACACATACAAACACTCTCACATATATTTATATAAATATATACAATATACAATATATATTTATGTATACAAATGTGTATGAGGTGTGTCTGAAAAGTAACTGGCCTGGTGTGAGAATTTATTTAACTTTTAAACAACAAACTACATTATTTTCCTTTCAAAGTAATCCTCTCGTGTCTAATCTACTTTCACACCCTTGTACCACACTTCTGTGTGCTGCTAGAAGGATTCTTCTGGGATGACCCCCTTCCTAGCTCGATCGTTACGACCCTCTTCATGGCCTCTACGCTATCAAACTGAGTCCCCGTGATGATCTCTTTCAGTTTGTAGAAAACAAAATCGTCACCCGGAACAAGATCAGGTGAATAGGAAGGTTATCCAAGTACGGTAATATTCTTCTTGGCCTGGAACTTCCAGATGCTCAGCACACCCAGTTCTGTTACTTTTCAGATACGCCTAAATCTTCGGTAATAATCTTCCAAACTCTGTCCTTTTACATATCCATCTGACTTACGATCATTCGAACAGTCAAATGACCCGTTCGACATTGACCTTAGTCTTGCTAGCTGAAGGCCGCTCACTCCTGGAGTCATCTTTCACCTCCTCGTGTCTCTCTGAACCGCTTATGCAACTCAAAAAATGTGTGCTCAATATGGTGTAATCGCCATACACTTGCTGAAGCATTTCAAATACTTGTGACAAAGTTTTCTTCAACAGAACCAAAATTTCAGGCTTATTCGTTCCTCAGAGCTCATAGCTGAACGACCTGAAAAATGTTCATTTGTTGTAGAAAGCTAAGATTATAGCTATATACTCCCAAACTATCTTATTAGATGATAATACAATCTACTTATTCCTCTTTCGTCCATAGCTCACACAACGCACCCACTCCTTTTCAAACAGATCTCGTATATAAAGGCCTAATTATTTTACATATTTGTGCATATTCATACCCAAATTAACTAATGTATAGATACCTATACTTGGATTTGAACTCGGGACGCCATGTTCATTCATAAGGAGATAACCATTATACCACGGGTGTATAGATACCAGAATGGATTAATATATTTATATTCATAAATACACGCATACACTAAATAAAGACATATTTAACAGTTTTTTTTAATGTAAAGTTATATTTAAAACCAACGAGATTAAGAATTGTTTTAGTTACTGTTGGTATATCATGTGAAAGGAATATTATTAGGTATTATTTATTACCAACTTCCACTGCATTGAAACTCTGTAACCAAAAATAAGAATATGTAGAAGTCCAAAAATAAGTACACCTAAACAGATATCATTAAGTATTATTTATTACCAAACTCTACACCATTAAAACTCTGTAAGCAAAAATATGAATATTTTTGTTTACAGAGATGTTTTATCTTATATTTTATATTTTCACTTACATTGTTTGAGTGCTGAAGAGATTGGTAATAAATAATATATAATGATATTTGTTCCTATTGAATAATAATAATATCTGTTCTCATTGAGTTATCTTGCATTGAAAATAATAATACTCGAGTTAGTATCATATAACTACGTTTTGATATCGACCTAAAACACAGGTGTAAAGTAATCAACTCTTTAATTTAGTTTGGTTTCTTTGTTTAAAGGCATATCACCCTTCGTGAGATAATAAATGCCAAAGCCTGTCTTGTAGAAAAACAGTAGCGGAACTATTTAAACCATTGCTGAGAATCAACCATTTAACACACCAAACACTTCCATACCTTAGGTCGTACCTCATATTTTCCATACCTTGGGTTGTTCCTCCTATTTTCCATACCTTGGATTGTTCCTCATATTTTCCATACCTTGGATTGTTCCTCCTATTTTCCATACCTTGGATTGTTCCTCATATTTTCCATACCTTGGATTGTTCCTCATATTTTCCATACCTTAGATTGTTCCTCCTATTTTCCATACCTTGGATTGTTCCTCCTATTTTCCATACCTTGGATTGTTCCTCATATTTTCCATACCTTAGTTTGTTCCTCTTATTTTCCATACCTTGGATTGTTCCTCCTATTTTCCATACCTTGGATTGTTCCTCATATTTTCCATACCTTGGATTGTTCCTCATATTTTCCATACCTTGGAGTGTTCCTCATATTTTCCGTCCCTTTGAAACATTATGCAAACATGTAAAACTCGAAGCATCAATTTTATCTGGATTCGAACATTAACTTCAGACGTCAGTGGAAGATAAATAAATATCTATCTCAATTTGAAGGCCCTTTACCAGGACTCGAACAACAACTTCTGGTATTAATAAAAAATATGCAAGTTAGGTAATCGCGTTCATTTTCTGTTTATATTTACATTTTTGGTGTCTCTGGATTTCTTTCTTGCACACAGTCCTATCAAATAGGAATAATTTTGAAGAAGATACATTTGAGCCATAGATGAGACCTAAACAGGTACTACCACTCTGGGTCAGAGTAGAACTGGGAGTAATTAAAGGATACCCCACACCTCCGCACATCTCCAGAAGGGGATCCTCACCACCAGATGCAATTTAGTGTCATACCCAGGACCCCTCTTTTGGGAGAGGATACAGTCAGCGTATTCTATGCTCCACCGACAAGGCATGTTTCTTTGCGCGGATTTATGACCTATAACACTAGTAGAAGTTATTCAACTCCTTGAATTATTAAGTTATTTTTTTATAAATAAAAAGAAGTTCAACAGAAAAATAAATTGAAAATACTAACGGAATAATTTCTTTATATTGGAATCAGGATTTTTCTCCATATTAATTATATATCAATAATGTCTACAAATACCTAAAAATTGCTTCTTTTATGCCCATCGAAATAGTGAAATTTGTTGAGAGATTAGATCAGTTATGGCCAGCGTTGAACTTTGATTAACTGAAACCAGGTTGTAAAACCTAAAACAGAAGAAAGTTGTTGAAATATTCAACACTTGGATATAATGATTTTTGGCATGCAAAGAGGAACGAATTCTGCAGAGAAAAGGGTTTTATTCTATTTTCATTACCAGCAACAATCTATGCAAAAAGAGAATAACGATACAAGAAACCTAAAAGATCGACATTCATCCCTTCTAATCAAAAAAGAAAAAAACGACATCGATGCAATTAACTGACCGCATTTCAAAGTTCTTCTTTGGAGCCACTCCCAAACTGAACGAAAACTTCAGTTTCTTTGAATGGTTTTCCTGACGAGAAGTATCACATGCGAATTGGTCACAAAGTGCAATGACCGCACTGACTTCTTTCGAATAAGTCCTTATAAGGTCTTGGAATTGTTTAAGATACATGCTGCTCCTAAATGGTTACCCATCTCAATGCAAACAAGTTCAATGCTGCTTAACTTCAATGAACAGCATTCTGACTTATTTGTATCCAATAGAATAACATGGAATGGAATAACATGTGTTATATAACCGAAATGAGGAGATAATATCACTTATATATATAAAATATAAGCTGCTTTTTATTTATGAAAGGTCGAAATGGTTACGTGAGAGAGAGGGAGAGTCAGTCAGATACTGCTAGGGAAAGCTAGGTTGAGATACATCTTCAGAGGACCTTGCTTCTTCGTACTTCTTTCACGGGAGACTGATACAGGGCCAGCTCTTAACCCAGGGCTGTCTCTGGGCTAGCCCCAAAAACAGCGTGACGTGTCAACTCTGCTGACTGATTGACTGCTTCTTTGACTGCCCGGGTTAAAAACTTCCGTCATTATATATTTTCGGACGTCTAAGCACTGTTCATATGCAATTCACCTGGTATTTCCGCTGTTTTTTGTTTACACAGCTGCACATCCTGTTTTGAAATTCACTTACTAACTGGCCAGTCAAAGGTCAATAGGTAACAAATGGTCTGCACATTAATTCTCACAGCATCTTTTGGAAATTTAATGGACCATGGTAAAAAAGGAAGATTCCTTATTTAGCAAATAATCTTTATTAAACTGATAAATTTGAAGCTATCCTATCTCTGAATCAAATAGATGTTTGAAAATCATTAATATTGGGTAGGAATACTTGAAACCTTATCACTGTGTGCGAACAAATGATTATTTTTATTATTGAACGGGAATAGATACATGAAACCATATTATTGTGCATAAATTATTTGTTGCAAATTTTGGCATTAAATAGCCCATAGGGGATGACCTTGCGGTGTAGTGGCTAGACTGCAACATTGTAGTGAGTTTAATCTCCAGTCACGCGATTATGTTCACTTTCTGACTAATACCCTTGGGAAAGGCATGAACCTGCTTATCCCTCTATGTTAGACTGCAACATTTTAGTGAGTTTAAACTCCAGTCACGCGATTATGTTCACTTTCTGACTAATACCCTTGGGAAAGGCATGAACTCTCATATCCCACCCAGCTATGGTTTACATAGTACTATTCTTCAACCAAGACGGCTTTGGCATTAAATAAGCCACTAAGGTTGATATGCCATAAAAGAAAGAAACCAAAGAAATAACCCATCTGATGTTTATATGCCGTTGAATAAATCAATAAAACTGAAACTGTACACAAGTTAATGATTTTTATTTAGCAAGAAGAAAAGTGGGACAATTTATAAACAGGATAGAAATCTTCGAATTGACTCAACTTCTTTCTGAAACAAAAATGTTCCGAAGCAATCATTCTTAAAACAAGAATAGTTGGTTGGGTGGTTGGGTGGTAGTGTTTTACGGCATATCAACACTTATAGGTTATTTAATGCCAAATCCTGTTTGTACATATATATATCTGATATATACATGATTTGTAAACGAATAGTTTGTAAGTAATGATTTTTAAACGCGCCAGAGCTCTTTTGTTTGCACACAGATGGATTAAATCATTGCTATCTCACAATAATAGCTTTATTTGCACACAGTTAAATGGTTTCAAGTATTTCAATGTAGTACTAATTATTAGATTTTCCCACAGTTACATGGTTTCCAGTATAGAAAATGATTAAATATTTCTAATTCACCCATAGATGGGTCTCTAACAGGTACTACCACTCCGGGTCTGAGTGAACCTGTGAGTAATGACTATGAAGGGGTACCCAACATTCCCCAAAGCTCCAGAACTGAAGCATCAACATCGAAGAACTTAGTGTCTTATCCAGACACTCATTGGCGGCTGGGGTGGGGGAATCTCACCCTTTTGCAAAAATACAGTGTGCGTATTCTACAGCCCACCCCAGCCGACTGAGCTGCAAACAAAAATGTCTCGAAAAATAAACACGGCTCAAGTAAATAGACACCCATATTTAAACTGAGGCCTTATTGTGTTACAACTAGCACGTACGGAACAGTACCTTTGCTGGTTGTTCAAGGTACTTAAAATGTCACTTAAACCAAGTCAAGCTTATTTTCACGAAATAATAAATTTAAGAGAAGTCCTCTTGATTGTTGGACATCGTTTAGAATAAACCTAATTTGAAAAATACGAGAGAGTGTTGATATAAAGTGTAGATATAATATCACATATATTTATTTTGCTATGTTTCTATGATAGAGCGCAGATATAGTATCACCCATAAATAAAGACACATCCAACAATTTTTAATGAAAAAATTAATTTCTAGTTAAATAAAGTAAATAAAGTTGGTGACCATAGTCAAGGGTGTCCAAAAGGCTCCCTTTTATTAAGCTACTACATCGCGAGGTAGTGATGGGCATTACTCCTTTCCTTGGATTGCTTCACTTTACCCTTGAAACGTATCTTATATTCCTGAGTGTTAATCAAGGAGGTATCAAGTACCATTTTAAAATCCTGGACGAGACTGATTGCATTTTCACATAGCACTAATACCATTGGGAAAGGTATGAATCCAATTATTCTCCCTCCAGCTATGGGTAAATAGTAGGACGGACTGGGTTCTTCAGCCCTGGTGAGGCAACTAGTCTAGGAGAAGGAAAACTCTGAATTCAAACCTGTTAAACTCCGCTTAAAAATTGACCTTGTGTCATATCCTACCCGTGTGGAGGGGTTGGTAAATATGAACAAGTACCATTTTAAAAGTCTTTGACATGACGCGACCTGGGATTGAACCCAGGTCTTCCGGACCATTGGCGAACACTCTACTCACTAGGCCAATGAGCCGGTATTCCATCTAGATATTATTTATAAATAGAATTTGTAACCAAAACTATAAATATGTATCAGTAGAAAATAAAGATCTTTATGAAATTTTATTTTCAATTTTGAAGGTGTCGCAATTCTAATTTGGGTAAAAGTTTCAGTGCTGTAGAGTTTGGTAATGAATCGTACCAAATAATAATATGCATTATGATATTGTAATGTTCCACTAAATAGAATAAAATCCGAAAGAAAAGAGGTCAGAAAGTATTACTACGATTTAGGGGTGATATCACACACACACACAAACACGTGGTATCTGCCCTATTCAATCAAACAAGTTTTTTATATATATATATATATATATATATATATATATATATATATATATATATATATATATATAGTAAATTATACTTTGAATATTTTTGCTATGATCTTTAATCTACATAGATATTTTTCTTATTTTAAACTAAGACGACATACTACAATTAAAGACGTTATTTACAAGTAAAAAAATTTAATCAACAAAGATGTTGTTTTTGGAAAATTTCTAAAAATTTCAAGTTTCAAATTTTTTAAAGTTTTAAACTACAAACACATTTATTGAACACAGAAGGGACGACTGTCTAGTTTGAAGTAGAATAGTCTGAAAGATGAAGAGAACTAATAATGTTTTCGTTTTATTGTTTGATTTTTTTTCATTTGAAAATTATTTTTACATTGCTCTGAAGATGGTTTTAAAAACCGAAATATTAGCACATTTCATATGAAAAAAAATACATCCTATGAATATTTTGTATTTCATATTTATGTTCACATACCGTCCGATTTATTTTATTTCTCTCTCTCTCTCTCTCTCTCTCTCTCACACACACACACACACATATATATATATATATATATATATATTCAAGTCGTGCTGATAGCAACCTTTAAATCTCTCTTTCTCCCTATCTACCATCGCACTTTCTCGTCCCTGCTTCTCCAGCAGTGCCTAAAATATTTTATTCGTCTTACTTGGATAGTTTGTGAGATAGGAGGTAAGTTGCTTTACATCTGCTCTTGTGTGGGGTACTTTAATGATTTGCTCAAAACAGTACGCAGAATACTTGTGTAGTTCTCATCTAGGTTTTACTTCAAGCACTTCGTTAAACGCCTGGTGGTGCAGCCATGCAATAGTACTGACGCAGCTACAGCTTAGAAGAATTCCCGTTTTATTTTAACAAAGAGATCGAATTTACATATGGTCGATAGCCTGTCAGTAACAGTCCATACCATTTATATGCGTATGTTGAAAACGTTTTCTCTTGATGAATTATTGCTGCAAAGGTATGCGAACTGATCTGCTAGTTTCAGAGGTTGACCATTTAATGTGGAAATACTACTATCTTGTTTAAAACACATGGACTCTGTTTTATATGAGTTCATGCCTTCAACCATATATATATATATAGCACTTGAATAATTTTAAGAAATTGATAGGCCATTTCATATATCAATTTGCCTTTTAATTTTGTTTTAATGGACATTTCACACAGGTATCTCTCAGAAATGAAATATTTTGTTTTCTATCAATTTTATTCATTCTAACAATACAGAATATATTTTACACCTTAAGTTCTTAAACTTTTGATAGCACCTGAGAGAGACGGAGATGAACATTTTGGCATAGATAGATAGATAGATAGAAACAGACTGGGATAGATAGATAGATAGATAGATAGATAGATAGATATTCAACCACTCAAGTATGTCTATAATATTGATTATAACATTATAATTTTGATTATAATAGCAATATATATATATATATATATATATATATATATATATATATATATATATATATATATATCCTGAATTTTATTATGAACTAATTCATGCATGTACTCGAGTGTTTAACAATATTGTGCTCTGATTATCTTCTAACTAACCATACAGGTGTTTATACCGGCTCGTTTTTTCCTATTGTTTTTAATCACTTTTAAAGATCATGAACAGCTAAATAATGTTTTTTCTAGTGATCGTTTTCTTTGCTGGCACAAGGCCCAAATCTGCGCCCACAATGTTGTAGTCAATATAAACGTAATGTCATTAAGCAGTATTCAGAATAAGCCAAATCAAGAAACGCAGAAAAACTCAAACATATTTACACCCTTTTCTTCTTCTTCTTTTTTTCTTTTCACAAGTAATTGCCAGAACCACCTGAGCAACATCGTTTTTTGTTTGATTGGTTTTGGTTTTTCGGTTTTTCAGGGAGGGGTGTCTTTTTTTCGTTCTATTGGGACTAATTCTCTTTATCTCTATTTCTTCCATACATTAGCAAACGGATGAGGTTAACGAATTCGTTTCAAATTGACTTCCGGACCGATTATGTATGTGAAGCACAATGCATAAATCATGCTAAAAAATGAGTAGATTGCATTCATTGGCCCAAAAAGGAATATAAATTAGGCGTTTTGTTGGCTATTGTTGCAAATGTATTTTGTTACACGGAATTGGAACGTGTCTCCAAGTAAAAAGAAAAAAAGAAGAGATTTAGTTGATGAAGAATTATTAAAAACACAAAAAAAGGATATATTTACTCTAAGTTAGGAAAGATTATTCATATTTAATCCGTTCAAATCTTGCTTTTCTCTTTCATTCTCTTCTTTACTTCATAACTTTCAACATTTCCTTCAGCTTATCGGATGTTTTTGGGGGAAAAAAAATTTCAGACGCCAACAACCCGATTTGTGTTTAATAAAACTTTATATATATATATATATATATATATATATATATATATATATATATATATATATATATATATATATTGTCATCCACAGACGGACTGTTTCGTAGTATCAGAACTCTTCAGAGTGACTAGACACGCGAGATGATTCAAGCGGGGACCGAAACTGACGTTACTCCCAAATATTGTCATTCTCAGCGTGAGTGAAGGAATTTTTTGTGTATATATTCTTACTTATACATTATCAGCTACCGGAGTGCTCAATTCATGAGAAGAGTTTTGCATTTACGCGTATGCGGTTGTCGGCAATTACCCACTAGAATATGAACCTACTTGGCGGGAGGGGGAGCATATATATTGTCATCCATAGACAGTTTGTTTCGTTGTATCACTACTCTTCAGTGTGGCTAGACACGCGAGATGCTTCAAGCTGGGATCGAAATCCGGGTGAATTTAGAGCGAGACACAGAGAGAGAGACAGAGATTAAGCTATGTGTGTGTATATGTGTGTAGGGGGGTGTTTGATCTATTCAATAGCATAATCATAATGGTGTATTCAATATTCCATTGCAATCCAATTTTTAATCGTATTTTTTCATGTTTATCGATAATAATCATCGACAATCAATAATAATCATTATTCATTTGCACACTGTTATATCATCATATGATTCGATTATAATTTATTGAAATAATTATCGCGATTTAATGATATATTCATCGTTTGTTTGCACAATACCAATAATATTGAAACAGATCCACTCGATCCAGAGATTGGATCATCATATGTGCTGCCACACAGAATCAGAGTGGACCTACGACTAATAGCAACGAAGGGTTAGTCTATATCAAGAACCAGCCTAATATCATACCAAAGACAAATAACAGTATATATATATATCTATATATACATATATATAAATATATATATATATGTGTGTGTGTGTGTGTGTGTGTGTGTGTGTGTGTGTGTGTGTGTGTGTGTGTGTGTGTGTGTGTGTGTGTGTGTTTAAAAAATGTGTTCTACTGGCTAAAAATAACTGGAAAATATAAAATTAGTCCCTATACTTGTAAAAAAAACATACCGAAATCTTTTTACAAACCAAAAATTGAAAAGTACAAAATATGATAAAAATATTAAATTGGCCCATTTTTTTTTGTGTGTGTGTCTTTTTCCTTTTCATTATTATTTACTTTATTGCAAACATATTGAATATAAAAACTGCACTTGTATTTTCTCAAAACATTGATGGAATTTTTTTCAAACATTTTAAAATATGTCTCATTAGTTTTATTCGTGATCGCACAAGGAAGAAAAAAAAATTACCCACGAGTAATCGTTATTCACAGTAATTCTAAGATATACTAAAATTTTTGTATGGTTACGTTAGGTTATTTGCTTTAATTGCATATCAACCCCTGATGGTTATTTAAAGTCAAATTCTGCTTTACACACACACACACATACACACACACACACACACACACACACACATATATATATATGCGTGTGTGTCTGTGTGTGTGTGTGTGTGTGTAGAATTTTCAAGTGAATAATTTGTGAATGATTTTATTTAAAATAAGTTATAGCTCATTTAACACATAGTTAAATGGTTTCAAGTATTGCAATCTCAGCCCAGTTGACCATCAACTTCTGCCTTCTTGCACCTTTACGATAAAACAAAATTGGGTACTTGTTTACAACGAGAGCAATTTGAAGACATGACCAGCCCATTCCTCAGATAAGGCCGATCAGACCGCCTGTTTGGCCCGGTAAGAGCCTAAGTGGACTGTTGCAAATCACGTAACCACTTCGGTTGCCGTATCACAGACTGCTCAACCACCAAGATTCCGTCTTCAAACATTACGGCCAACAGGTGGCCTTGTTTGGGGGGATGGGCTTACCAGTCGGCCTATTCTACAGCCTCATCTGACAGGGTGGTAAGAATGTATGAATTTAACAAGGACGGAGGGAGCTACTTACACAATAATCAGGCCATGTACATGAGAGTTTTCTTAATTTTTGAGGATGACTATTTAGTCGCCTCCTTCAGAGGTGCTGGGCAAAGTCCTGGTGGCGTAGTTGCTAATGTAACCGAGTTCGAATTCTTATGACACTATAACGTTCACTTTCTGACTGATATCCTCGGGAAAGATGTGAACTCCCTTAAATAGTACCACTTATGTTATTCTGCAGGGATAGAGTTAGCATTAAATAACCCACAGAGATTGATACGCCATTAAAAATAAAGAGACATAACCAATCAAGGTCATGAACTAATTTTATATTGCTTATACCGGTATAGATATGGAAAATAATCTTTACTTTTCTATCATTATGCTGGATTGACCAATGTAAAATTATATGTACGAGGATCATTAAATAAGTTTCCAGACTTTTTTCGTATGAGCACTTTTATTGATAGTACACACATGAAACTCTAGTCCCCTTTGAAGTAATCTCCTCCGGCTGCAATGCACTTGTTGTACCGTTCCAACAACTTCTGGAAGGCCCAATGGAAGTCCTCTTGTGTGAGCGTGTCAATGACCTTCGTCACAGCATCTTTCATCTCCTCAATTGTCTCATAACGACAGCCTCTTAGCTTAGGGAATAAGCAAAAGTCACTGGGAACAAGGTCTGGACTATAGGGAGGATGAGGAACTATCTTGATGCCCATCTTGGTCAAATAGTCTGTGACAAGGATGGAGTTGTGGACTGGTGCATTGTCCTGGTGGAAATGCCACTGAGCCGATTTGAAGAGTGCTCGCCTCTTCCGACGGAATCTCTTCCTGAACTCCCTTAAAACCTCAACAAAGTAACCTTAACCTTAACCTTAACCCTTTGGCCAATCAACTCTGGTGTATTGACTTCCCTACTCCTCCCACACCTCCCACCATCCCTCACAGACTTACTGCCTTTGTTGAATCTCTTATGCCACTCAAAAACTGATGCTCGATTCATGCAAGATGGTCGAAAAGCAGTCTGAAGTATTCCATACGTTTCTGTGGCATTTTTTCCAAGTTTAAAACAGAATTTTATTGCATATCGTTCTTCTAAAGCGTCCTCACGTCCAGATTGCATTTTTGAAATTCACCAGCTGTGACAATCAGGCTTTAGTAGGGTGTATTCCAATTGCTGTTGTAACTGTTCATTAGAACCTGAAATCATAACAATTAGTCAGTTATAGCAATGTATAGCAATAACATAGTTTTCAAGAGTCTACGGCAATTTTAAGTGCATGTACAAAAAAATGCCTGGAAACTTATTGAAAGCACCACATTTATCTATCAAATTCAGGAGAGTAACACACACACACACACACACACACATATATATATATATATATATATATATATATATATATATATATGTATATATATATGTATATATATATATATATATATATAAGTAATAGTATCCGATGACTTTGTATCAAGTTCTGTCAAGTGGAAGGCAAGACAAGTATCCGATGGTTTGAGGAAAGCTCTATTAAACGATAATCAACTTGATGTTTCCATATAAAGGTTGCTTAGTGAAAAATAGAATCTTATTTCGAAAAAAATGAAGTCTACACGTGAAAAGGGGAAAGAAGAGGGATGTTTTTACTAATCTGTTTTTGTTGCTTTTCTTTGGAGGGGTCTTTATTTTTATAGATTGGTACATGAGGAGGTTACATATATATATGTGTGTGTGTGTGTGTGTGTGTGTGTGTGTGTGTGTGTGTGTGTGTGTGTGTGTGTGTCCTTGGTCGTAAAATCAGACCTCAAATGACAAGGCAAATATTCAGCTTCATACCAACATTTTGTCGGCAAAAATGAAATAATTATTAGGATTAAGAAAACCTTTCGTATTAATTTGTTCCTCCATTCACAATATCCATAGTTTGGGTCCTTGATTGCATAGCTAAGCTCTCTTTAATAGAGATTTTAATATCTTTTCATGATCCTGTAGATTCTATACAGATTATATTGGATTCTTGATTAAATTTTACCGTAGTTAGCTACA
Source organism: Sepioteuthis lessoniana (assembly GCA_963585895.1). Classification (NCBI taxonomy): domain Eukaryota; kingdom Metazoa; phylum Mollusca; class Cephalopoda; order Myopsida; family Loliginidae; genus Sepioteuthis; species Sepioteuthis lessoniana. The sequence goes on along the minus strand of OY757910.1, from coordinate 4,351,707 downwards.
CCAAATTATAAATCAAACATTTCGCTTCGATCTTCCTTTTTCAAATGCATACACAGTTCGTCTCATTGCTTAATTTTTTTATATATTTGATTTATTTTATTTATTCTCTCTCTCTCTCTCCCTCTCTCTCTCTCTCTCTCTCTCTCTCTCTCTCATGATCTTATTCTAACGCCAATTTGTCACTAAAAGATAACGATGATGGCCTTCAAATGAAGAGAATGTTCTCAACTACAGAAAAATGAATGTTATTGTATTTTCTACTCCTGATAAACTGTAAACCAATTCTAAGACTGAAGTATCAACGCTGATATTTTTACTTAGCTTGTTAGAGTGTCGTCGTCGGACATGCAGAATGATAAGATGGTCTTGCGCAATCCCTCGTAATGGTACTCTCCTGAAATGGCTTGATAGCATGATAATTTTTTTAATAAAGAAAAGATATTGACTCTCAGATTCAGATTAAGTGGAAATTCTTGTTCAAGGTTTAATACTTTAAGGATGCAGATTGTGATAGTTGTATGAGTTATATTGGACTAGTGTGTCATTTCTTCATATTTTCAACTTCTAGTAAAAATTTTATTGTTGACTGAAGTCGTTTTAAACCAGAATAATCAGAGTTTTCTTCAACCGAAACTGAACAAATACTTTCTGGTAATTAAAGTTGGTTAGTTGAGTTTTATGGCAAATCAACCTTTTAAATTATCTAATGCCAAATCCTGTTTATACATATATCAGACATGATTTGATAATAAATAGTTTGTAGGTAACCTTGTTAAACGAGCCAAAGCTTATTTATTTGCACACAGTTAAATGGTTTCAAGTATTACTACTTAATATTAACAATTCAATTTAACACCAGTCGTTTGTTTGCTCACGATTCAATGTTTAAACAGTTTTATTTAACATCACTTATTTGTTTGCACACAGTTAAATGGATATGTATATGTTTTGTAAATGAATAGATAATTTTATTTTTTGAAAGGTTTGAGCAACTTGTTTGCACGCCATTAAGTTCTGATCATGTTTGCACACAGTTAAATAGTTTCAATTATAGTTGAAACTATTTAACTGTGTGCAATAATTATTGCTATCAAACATTAAGAACTCTATTTGATATTAATCCAGTGAAGTAGTTACAAGTATTGCTATTGGACATTGATAATTCTATTCAACAGTATTCATTTGAACACAGTCAAAGGGTTCCAAGTATTGCTATGTAATAGTAATACTTCAATTTTTACATATAGTTAAAGGGTTTCAAGTATTGCAATTTATCGCTAATAATTTTATTCAACATTACTCATTCGTTTGCCATGTAACACTAGCAATTCAATCAAATGTCAATCTTTTGTTTGCACACAATTTTATAGTCAAACAATTCTATTTGACCCATAGATGGGGTCCCTTTGCGAGTCAGTGTTAACTTCACATTCCCCAAAGCACCAATATAAGAGCCTAACCGTGAGATGGTTTAATGACGTAATCAGGACACACTTTGAAGAGAGGAATCTCATCCCTCCGCAGTCATGCAGGCGGTGTATTCAACCTGTCCACCTCAGATGACTGAGCTACCTGACTATTAAGACTTTATTTCCGTTGAAAGAACGACTATTTCTCGCTACTTCTGAAATTGATGAACCGTTGTTGAATTTGTAAACAATGTCTCAAAAGGGTCTTATCTACTCACATCAGTTCGAAACATATCAAGCCTTGTCTTTGTAGTTTAGAATACGCTACCTCCTACTGTGGGGTTAAGAGGGGATCCTGGATATAACACTAAACTGCATCTGATGGCAAGGGTCCAATTCAGGAGATCTGAGGAGTATGGATTACACACCCCGGTCAAATCTGAACCAGATTGGCAGTCTCATCTATGGATTAAGTTGATCTGTTTAAAGATTATACTATTCGATAAGACCGTGAACAAAAAAAAACTCTTAAGAAACAATGCAATAAATGAAAATATAAACGTATATTGAATACAATTCTCTAACCTCAAAACATAAAATAACCCGAGACGTGTTGACATACCGTTAAAATCAATCAATTCGATAAAAGTTATTCAACTTAGCATTAAAAGCCCGTGAGATGAGTCATTTTCCGTTTCTTTGTTAAATGGCAAAACAACCTTCACGGGTAATTTAATGCCAAAGCTATCTTTGTGTATGAAAAGGAGTTTTACTATTTGTGAACATAATAGCGAGAATGGAGATCGAATTTGCTAACTACTATGTCACAATCCAGCACGTTAACCACTACAACACGGAGACTCTCCGTCCTTGTACTGAAAAAGAAAATTTTTTAAATAGTTATTCGCATAACTTTCTTTTATAATCAGAAAACTTTTTAAAAAATAATAAGTCGCCTCTTAATTTGGTTAATGATTTAAACTCGCAAGTTAGTGAGTTGGATTCTCACTGGGTGTCACATACTTCTGGATTTGTGTCAAAATAAGCTTTGTAGATGGCTTTGAAATAATCATAGTCAAACAAGAGACAGGACTTTCTTTCAAATCTCATATAAAATTAACACGTATACCATTTGTGCTCTGGTTTTTGCTATTATCCGAAAAGAGGTGTTTTCTTTCTGTGCTGCTGAAAACTCATTGTCGAATTGATCTGAGACAACAAATGTCTTGGCAAAACATCAAATAGCTAACATAGCTTCTTCAATTGCCAGGCGCCTCTCTCTCTCTCTCTCTCTCTCTCTCTCTCTCTCTCTCTCTCTCTCTCTCTCATTGTCTTATTCTGATGCCAATTTGTCACTAAAAGATAACGATGATGGCCTTTGGTCAAAATTAAGATAAGAAATAAATAGATTCTTTTATAGCGTCATTAATGAACTGATGAAGTCTTTCCTGAAAGGAAAAAAAAAGAACTACATCCGGACATCACATGGAGGAAACATTTTTATCTCACCCGTGTTTTTTATGCTCTCAATCATCTTCTCTTCGTCTTATCTGAATAATAGCCAAACTTTATCTCGGAAAGAAATGTCTACGAATAAACAATAAATATTAAAACCAATGAGGCTGATACTGCGCAAATGAACGTTTGTTTTGAACGGCTTTTAAATTTCCATTCGCTGATAATGCAATGGCGACCATGTTAAACAAAACCAATGAAAGAGAGTTATATTTATCACGTTTTCCTGACCTATGTTTTACGATTAAAAACCAAAATGGAGAGAGTAATACCTGCTCAATATGCCATGCAAATGTGTAAAATAATATAAAAAACAAGGTGACCACAGAAAGTGAGACTCCAAGAACAAAATAAGATTATATTTAAAGGTAAAATAGAAAATCTAGTGTGAAAGACCATATTAAGATGCAGGAGGATCCAGACTTCTTCTTCTTCTGAGATGAAGTCCAAATAATAGATAAGCAGCACTACTCGAAGAATGAAAATCCTTCTTTAAATGTTGCAATTGTTACCAATGGATTTTCAGCTACTCCCTTAAAGGAATAATTTTGCAGCTTCAATCAAACATCCAAATTATCTATAGTGCTCTTGAACTTGTGGGGCAAAAACCCTCTGATCGAGCAGAATGTGACACAAGGTCAATTTCGAGAAGAGTTTTCCTTCTCCTATACAGGTTACCATATGAAAGTTAAAAAGCCTAGTCTGCCCTACTATTTACCCATGGCAAGAGAGAGAGGGGGGTAGTTGGAAACATACCTTTCTTCCGGAATTGCAGCTTCGCCCAGAATTTGAATTCAGGATACAGCATCTTTTTCCTACAAATATAACCACTACACTACGAGTACCTCCATTGAGGGACATTATTAAAACTTTAATTTCTTGTGATGCACTAAAAGGGCAAAAAGGGAGAGACTATAATAGTAATAATAATTGTAGTGGTTGGTTGGTTGGCGTATCAACTTTCGTTTGCAATCGGTAGTGAATAATAATAGCAATGGCTTATCTTAGATATATTAACAGGTTTTGAATTGTGGTTTGGTTCGCTTTCTTTGTTTGGTTTGGTTTTATGGCATATCAACCATCGTAGGTTATTTAATGCGAAATCCATTTTTATACATGCAAAGTTTTATTTCAACCGATTCAGTTTAACATAAGTACACAGTTTAAATGTCAAAATAGTTCTATTTTAAACAATTCAGTTTAGCATAAATACACTGCTTAGTTATATTTGACCCCTAGATAGGACTCTATCAGGTGCTACCACTCCGTTTCACAATGGACCTGGGAGCGATGGCAATAAATGGGTACTCCACATTCCCCAAAGCTCCAGCATAACTAAAGCCTCACCATCAAGTTGTTTAGTGTCATATCCACTCATTTACTTCGAGGCCAGCTCTTTAACCATTATGCCACGAGGTCTTCCCCCAGTAGTAGTAGGAGTAGTAATAGTTTTGTTTCGGTTGGATTATTTGTTTAACGACCAATCAACTTCTTATGGGTTATTTAATGCTTCAATCTGATAACTGTCCAATCTCCTAAAAGTAAAAAAGTAAAGTTGGCGACCTTAGTCGAGGGTGACCTGAACGCTCCCTTTTCAATGGCTACAACACCAAGGTGTAGAGGAGGACCTACTTTATTCTCTGGATTGCTCCACTTTACCCTTGATTCTTACCTTATAATGCTGAGTTTTAAGCAAGGAGCCATTAAGTACCATTTTTTGAGTCTTTAGTATGACTCGACCTGAGATTGAACCCCTAATAATATAAAACACGCGTGTTCTGTGTGTATATCTGTGCGTCTGTACAAATAATATTTAAGAAAGAAAGAAAGAAAGAAAGAAAGAAAGAAAGGTGAGATCTCTGACGTTTTTTGTTGTGATTTTTGAAGAAAGAAAAAATGAGTGAAAAAGAAAGAAAGAACAAATTATGTGATTTGTAGCTTGCTACATCGAAAGATAAAAGAAAAGAAAGTAGACCAGGTGGAAATCAGCAGTCGTAACAGCAGACTGACTAAAGAAAGAAAGAAAGAAAGAAAGAAAGAGAGGTGAGACGTCTGGTGTTTTTGTTGGTGTTTTTGAAATATTAAATAAAGAAAGAAATTAAAGTAAAAAAAAAAAAAAGATCGAAGAAATTGAGTGATTTGTAGTTTCCAAGCGTCAAAAAAGACACCAAAAGAAAGTAAAACAAGAGAGAATGTGTCCACGGAATGATTTTATAAGTTATGAAAACTTTTATTTCAATATTGTTTAAACAGTCATGTGTCTGAGGAGAAAAATATTTCCCAAATTAGAAAATGTTCGGCTTAAAAAGAAATTTACTTTTTATTTATTTCAAAAAATCATGTGCTCATTTTTCCTAATATGAAAAAAAGGTTCTCAGGGGTATTTTTGAGTCAGATTTTCCGCGTTTCATATCGATTTTTGTTAATCATATGAGATACCTATATATGGACTCAGTAGTTTATATTTTAAAAAATTTGCAATTCTTTAGTTTTTCATTCATTTAGTCATTTTGATCCACACGGATATTTTATTAAAAAATTCAACTGTCATAATTGACGGGTGTATTCAAGAGATTACGATAATTTATGCAGAATTATAATGTTTCAAGAAACAATTCCTATTTAGTAATAATAATTTGTTTGCAGATATAGATTCAAGTATTTCAATCTAATACTATTAATTTCCAAACGGAACTATTTGACACATAGATTGAATTCTAACATATACTACCAGTTCGGGTCAGAGCGAATCTGGAAGTAATTGGCAACGGGGTGGTGACTTCATACCTGAGAACTTCATCACTGAGATTCCTCCAGCGATGTAGTTTCAAACCCAGGATCCTTTTTTTGGAGGGGGTGAGGAGGAAGGATACAAGGGATGCCAACGGTGCATTTTCAGCCCCGCCAACTGGGCTTTGTTTGGTTTGGTTTCTTTGTTTAGCGGCATTTCAACCTTCGTGGGTTATTTAAAACCAAAGCTACCCTTGTTGAAGGACAGTTTGATACTATCTAATCCATAGCTGGGGTAGAGATAAGGGAATCCATACCTTTCCCAAGGGTAACAATCCGAAAGTGAACGTAATAGCAGGACAGGAGTTCGAACTCACTTACTATAATATCATAGTCTAGCACATAAGCCACGATGCTTTCCTGACTAGACTTAGTAGTAGTAGTAGTAGTAGTAGTAATAAAATGAAATTGCCCGATAAAGAAGTTATTTCTTTTGATGGTATATTTTGGGCAAAATTATTTTTCTAACATTATGCCATTATGCTGTTTCAAAGATTCTATTTTAAAGAAAAGTTTTGGCTTATATATTCCTGTTTTCCAACAAATAGTAATATTGTCAGGTATTAAGATACTGTAAATATTAATCATTTGTTTGCCCAACGGCGTTCGCATGATTTAATATCCGACGAGGAAGAGTTTTAAATTAAATATAATAAAGATAAACTGAGAAAAATATTATTCCTGTCATGCTTAGGACATCCTAGCATTTATATAAAACCCACGCATCATTATTCAACCGAGAAAAAGAAATGAACTTGAGATAGTTTAGAATGCTTTATGATATTTTTATTTGGTCCGTTAAATTAAAAAAAGTTTTCATTATTGAGTTAACAATCCCTTTTGAAGAAAATTTCGACTGGGCACATCAGCGTAAGTTGGAAATATATGAGGATCTACGAGAACAATGTGTCAGAAATGACTGGATAACCAATGTATTTCCTATCGAGGTCGGATGCCGAGGTTTCATTACCAATTCAACCTCCGCATTCTCGATTAATCTTGGACTTTCTCCATCAGACAAGAAATACATAAAAAAAGATCCAAGATAAAGTTCCAACTTCATCAGCGTGGATATGACAATCCCATAGAGTGACGACAATCCAAGCAAGTCTGACAGTATCAAGAGTTACTACTGGGGTGCTCTTAGCGAGTGGTAATGATGCTTCGACCCAGAAACTATGCCTGAACCCAGAGTCATCATCTGATGAAGGCTTTATTGGAAGTAATGATGCTGTACCAACATCTGTCATTATATGAACCTATATAGTGACGGAAAATAAAATTGCAACATCCAATTTACTCAAGATTAAGCTAATATATGTGGATTAAAATAAATGATCCTATATAGAGATTTTAAAAAACTGAATAGGTTCCCAAATATCAATGCGTGGCGCAGTGGTTAATGTGATGGACTGAGACATCACAGAAACCTGGTTCGAACTCCATTCGAGCTATTACGTTCACTTTTGGACTAATACGCAAGGCTAAAGAATGAAATTCGACTATTTCCCCAGAAATAGGTTAATAGTGCCACTACTTTTGTTCAACAAGATGACTTTAGCTTTAAATAGCCCAAGAAGGTTAATTTGCCGTTAAACAAAGAAACCAAAAACAGATTGGGTTTATCGTCATATTTAGGACACTCATTGGAGGAGTTTTACTCTTCTGTAGAGTTACAGTCGGTGTATTCTACTATCCCAGCCGACTGAGCTGCATTTTACATTTTTGTGGGGTGGATATTTTAAAAATAAAACATTGTATACCGATTCATATAAATAAGGAATATAATGTATAAGTAAATAAATTAATCGATAAATCGTCAAGTTAACATTTATATCTGTTTAATAAATTACTACTTTCTTAAAGTTTTAAAAATGACAACCATTCTTGCTGAATATCAAATGTTTTCACTTTTATAATCCTGGATCCCTTTTTCGATTACTAAAATATTTTATTAGCATAAGGACTAGATTCACATTCAGTATTAAGAATTGACCAGTCAGCTGGGTGGGGCTGTAGAATACACCGACTGCACCTCTGCAGAGGGGTATGACCCCCCCCCCAACGAGTGTCCTGGATATGACACTAAACAATCTGATGGTGAGGTTCCAGCAGTGCTGGAACTTTGTGGAATGTGGAGTACCCCTTCATTGCCATCGCTCCCAGGTCCACTCTGGCCCGGAGTGGTAGCACCTGATAGGGCCCTATCTATGGGTTAAATAGAACAAACAGCATACTTATGCGAAAATGAATTTTTGAGTAAACTGAATAGCTTAAAATAGAAACATTTTTGACACTTAAACTGTACTTACACTTAAACTGCGTGCTTATGCTAAACTGAATTATTTGAAATAGAACTGTTTTTCGACATTAAAACTGTATTCACACTTAATTGAATTATTACATATAACTGCTTGAATAGTTTGAAATGGAAATGTTTTCGACAATTAAACTGTGTACTTATGCTAAACTGAACTGTTTTCAATAGAACAGAATATTTACATAAAAATGGATTTGGCGTTAAATAACCTACAAAGGTTGATATGCCATAAAACCAAACAAACCAAACCAGTATTAAGAAATGAAATAATCTTGGCCGAATACAGGTTGAAATCGTTTTAGATATGTCTATAAGAATTTCTGCTGGATCATTGGTCTAGTGGGTAGCGTGTTCGCCAATAGTCTGAGAGACCAGGGTTCAATCCCAGGTCGCCACATACCAAAGACTTTAAAAAATGGTAGTTGATACACTCAGTAATATAAAGTACATATCAAGCGTAAAGTGGAGCAATCCAGGGAAAGAAGTAGCACACTCCCCAACACCTCGGTGTAGTAGCTATTGAAAAGGGAGCCTTCTGGTCGCCCTCGACTACGGTCACCAACTATTTTTTTATAATAACTTCTGAAGGTTTACCTGAAATCAGGTAAAAAATGGTGAAGCCTTAAACGGACGGATGAACTAATATGTTGAATCATAATATTTCTTCAACTTTATTTTTGCTGACCGAGTTGATATGCTGTAAATTTTATAATAAACCGAACCTAATAAAATCCTGGTATCTTTGAATTAGAAGAAAATTAACTTTTTATTATATATTGTTCGGGGTGTACTTATTCAGGGAAAATTATATATATATATATATATATATATATATATATATATATATATAGAAAGAAAGAAAGAAAGAAAGATCATACAAAAAAGGAGAGAGCAATACCCAGGCACATTTCGAACGCTCGTCTTGCAAAGAAAATCATAATACCTGTTATTGTTCGATGTACGGAGAAAAAAAAACAAATAAAACTAGTTAAAAAAGATATGTATTCATGTTTTCAATGAAATATATTTAAGATGATATTTCAAGTAAACCATATAAAACATAGAAATGCTTACATTCACTTTTATATAAGTGAGTGTGTGTATGTGTGTGCGGGTGCGTCTGGATAAGTGAGTACGTGTGCGTGTGTGCGTATGCGTGTGGATAACTCTGTGTGTGTATGTGTGTACTTGTTCCTGTGAATAATACGATATGCATATATGAATAAATCTTACATCGAAACATGTTATTACATAAGAAAGAATTTTCCTATCGCTATTTGAGCGCAAAATAAATTCAAATCCGTGGCCTTTGCTTAATGTTAGGACTGGAATATTCACTTTTAGAATATCTTTTTATTCCTACAGAAAAACGATCAATGCCAATAAAATTGCTTCCAAGCTCTTTTGACCAGAAATGTTCTTGGAGAAAACCTTAATCAATTCTTGCAATAAAGCAACAAGACCTTTAAAATATGATTCCAAAAAATAATGTACTTTGTGATATATATATATATATATATATATATATATATATATATATATATATATATATATATATATACTCATCACTAAGTATGTTTTATGTAGAGCGGAGGTATGAGCTTTACCAACGAACATTTATGAGATACTACTTCGATGACAGAGTCGCTAGCAAATGTCTTATCCATATTTTCCATGCCGATTACAAGAGAAGATCTAACGACTGGAAAGGAAAAGAACTGATTATACGACCTTGTCTTTCTTCTGCTCTTTCTCTGCTGTTTGTTTCTTATTGGGAGTTTGTATGGAAGACCTTTCCATGTTTCGCTTTGTCCATTAATACAGTCGATTCCCTAAGAAATGGTATTATTTACCCAACCCCTCCGCTCGGGCAGGATATGACACAAGGTCAATTTTTAAGCGGAGTTTAACAGGTTTGAATTCAGAGTTTTCCTTCTCCTAGACTAGTTGCCTCACCAAGGCTGAAGAACCTAGTCCGTCCTACTATTTACCCATAGCTGGAGGGAGAATAAGGGGGTTCATACCTTTCCCAAGGGTATTTGCCCGAAAGTGAACGCAACAGCGCGACTGGAGTACGAACTCGCGTACTACGATTCCGCAGTTCATCGCTTTAACCATTACACCACGAGGACACCCCTTACACCACGAGGACATTCCCTAAGAAATGGTGATTCTTTTAAAGAAGTTCCTGTATCACTGTTGCGCTCCTCTAGAATGCTCTCCCGACCACCATTTTGCCGTTTATGAGCTTTTAAGTCTTTCTGATCAAGTAAACAATGTCATTAATATGAAGGCAAGAAGCAAAATATATCCCGCAGAAATCATTACGGATGTATAATACACGGATAAAATAAAACGAGAATTCTTCCAAACTATAGCCATATCAGTACTACTGAATGGTTGCACCACCTACACTCTTAAGGAAACGCTTAAAAGAAAAGCTACGTGGAAAATATACAAGAATACGACGTACTTTTGGAAAAAAATACTGGAAGCTGCACCCCGCAAAGCACCAGCTTTACAGTCACTTACCTCCCATCTTAGAAACCTTCCGAGTAATACGAATTGCAGGAGAAGTAAGAACGAACTCATAAGCGACGTTCTCCGATATGCTTACATCGACACATCAGTGTTAATCGACCACTAGAGACGCACATAGATCAGCTCTGTGCAGATACTGTATGCTATCAAGAGATCCTAGCAAGTGAGATGGTCGATAAGGATGAGTGATGAGAGAGAGAGAGAGTAAAGTTAATCCACGCTATCAGTACAACTTAAGGACGATGATAATAGGTGTGTGTCTGTCTGTTTGTCTTTTAAACCAAACTAAAACAAAACCTGTTAGGATTTCATTATTTTTAATCGAATAATACACCTACCCTCACATAAACTCAAACTCAGACTCTCTCTATCTCTCTCTTTTTCTTTCTCACCCACCACCTCCCCATATATATATATATATATATATACGTTCCATTCTGTAATCCTACTTAGTTAGCTTGCTTCATTAAACACCACATCTGAAAGATTTCTCACCTTATAGTTGTTAGTTGTGCCACGAACTACAAAAAATTATCTCTCTCACTCTCTCTCTCTCTCTCTCTCTCTCTCTCTATATATATATATATATATATATATATATATTGTATGTATGCTACCATATAATGAATAATAACAGGATTACAGAAAATGTATGATTATACAGATACTTTGATTATTTTGATTCTTCGATTATATTGACACTTCGATTTAAAAAAAGATCCAAAGAATCTAATTTATATTTGCTAGTTATCTCTATAAGATAGAAAATTTGTATAAATAAAACGGCGTTCAGCACGAAAGCAGACCCACAAAAAATTTTATTCGATTGCAAATTGGACAGAAAATTGCTTTATTCTCTAAATTGTTATTTACTAAGCTTTCTTTATTCTGACATACATGTCTCGAGTGGCTTTTAAAATCATCTTTTCGTAAATAGTCACTCATCACATAACTGAAGTGGTCCACCGATGCTTAACTTTTGTAAACTGGTGAAAAAAATATTTTCTACGTGAACGTATAAAAATACTGCTTTCTTCTCTAAGCAAGAGTGTTTTAAACTTATTTTTCTACAAAATATTCGGTATGATTATTCTGGATTACGATTACCTTTATATATTCAAATATGATCATATCATATATATATATATATATATGTGTGTGTGTGTGTATGTGTGTGTGTGAGTGTGTGTGTCCAGGAATGGCCAAACTTGCTTAATATATGGTTCAAATTGGATTAACTTCAGATGTTTAAGATTCTCAACAGAAAGAAAATTTACACATACCTTTTTTTTTTATTGCATCTACGTTTTCTGATAAATAGACGATAAACAAATATATGAGTCATAATCAAATATAGATGTGTGCTAGACACACTAATATTATTTCACTCAATCGTTCGTAAGATTAAAAACTAGTATAACGAGATTAAAATATGATTTTTTAAATTAAAATGAATATCCTCTACTTCAAACAAGACGATAAAATTTACACAATATTTAGAATAAAAGAAATACACAAAATTTTAACACGTGTGGGATACACGGTAATCTTTTTGAAAGGAATGAAATGAATTAAAAAGACCCAGATTTAATTAGGATTAGACTTAAGATAAACGTTTAAAATGACAGTCAACAAAGCCTACGTTCGTTTGTTTAGTTTTTTGTTTGTTTTGTGTATTTTGCTTTTTGTTTGGTTGGTTTTTTGTTTGTTTGTTTTTTTGGGAGGGTATTTATTTATTTATTTATCTGTTTTTAGTAACTAATGATGATGCCATTTTATCTTGTATTTGACTCTAGTAAATTTTGATCTTCTATCGTGATTGAACTCATGTGACAGTTTGTATAAAATAAAGTTTAACAATAGAATATACGATTCACAAGATACAGTTACCCTGAATTTTTTGTTTATTTGTTGTTTTTTGTTTGTTTGTTTGTTTGTTTGTTTGTGGGTTCTTTTTTGGGGGGTGATTTTTTTTTTATAAAATAGTGTAACCCTAGCTGCATTAGAGTCTATCGATGTGACACAATCACAAAGACCATTCACATTCTTCAACCAGTAACAACAAAATCGATGCATCCCAATATATATATATATATATATGTGTGTGTGTGTGTGTGTGTGTGTGTACTAAGTGTCAATTCAAATAAAGTAAACGTATATTTTAAATATTTTCAAAACTTTGACTTACAGGTGTTTAATTAACTTGAATATTATTAAGATTTAAAATAAGGTTGGTTGGCAGGTTGTTTTTATGTCAAATTATCTTTTGTGTGTTATTTAAATGACAAATCCTGTTATATATATATATATATATATATATATATATATATATATATATATATATATATATATATATATATATATATGAAGATAGTAGAAACAACATAATCCAAATACGTGAATATATTATGATGTAAAGATGATGGTTTCTGAAACCGAAACGTTAACGTCGACTTTACATCATAATATATTCACCTATTTGGATTATTTTTTTCTGCTACCTTCATACTGTCGGATTTTTACTTTCATATATATATATATATATATATATATATATATAATTTGTAAGTAAATAGTTTGTAGGTAACTTTATTTTTAAACGAGTTCTTATAACTTATTTGTTTGCACATAGTTAAATTGTTTCAAGTATATCGGTAAATATTTTAAAACCTGATTATTTTTATATTTAATCTTTATATTAAATGCAAGGAGAAAAATGTTCAGTCAAGATGTTTTCCTGTGCCACACATTAAACGTCGAATAACCGTGTGTGGTCCGCGAAATTCAGTTTGACACGAACTTTTTCCTTGTCTGTCGAGGTCCAGTACTCTTAAGGTGTTGGGCAGACACTACAATCATGTTGCTAGAAGTAGACTGAGGATTTTAGATAAGAAACGCTTGTCTATTATTTGATACAGACGATTTAAATGAAATAATAATCCAAGTCTCTTTGATTGTTTAGCCTTTGTTTCTCTTTATCCATTTTTCGAGATCCATCAATAACGGAATATCTATTGAGTTTTCAACTGCACGTGACAGCAGATTACTGTCTGTTGCGGGACCTTATTTTTTTTCTTTTATTACGAGAGGTAGCTGAGGGAGCAAACTGAAGAATTATACTTAAGCGGAGGACAACAGGTGAAATAAGAGATGGATTTATGTTTTTCTCAATAACGTGAAATAAAACACAAACAGCATCGTTCGGGTTTAAACTTGGTTTGTCGTGTCCATTTCTTAGGATGATAATCTTTACACCATAATATATTCCGGATTTTCGTTTCAACCTTTTGTGAGTAACACCCTCTCTGAGTCAGTTAGCAAACAGGAAGCAAGAAACTATTTCTGTGGAATCGGTGAAAACGACTTGTTAGCATATTTTCTTGATTAATTTCCTCATAATTTCGCGTAACATCTTGTGTTATATAACATTTTTCAAATGTTACCTACAAACTATTCGCTTACTGAGGGAGGACATAGAGCGCATTAGGAAATCGAGGAAAGTCTGGGTCAGATCTGATAAGTCTAACAACATATACCAGGTCAGTCCACATGAATATGAGAGAATCCTTAATGATAAAATCACGGAATCATATAAACTAGACCATAGCGACACAACTACTCAAATCAACAGGGATACAGCTAAATTTGCTCAGAAAGTAAATATGATAGATAGAGTAGGGAAATTGGAAGAAAAAAGTGCCTATATTTTATTTAAGGTTCACAAGAAAAACTTCCCAGATGAGAAGCAGACTAGATTAATTAACCCCACAAAAACCGAGCTAGGCTTTGTATCTAAAGATGTAATACAGAAGATTACGTCTCGACCGATGTGTAGCCATAAATATAGCTTGTGGAAAAACTCTATGGATACTATCGATTGGTTTAGGAAAATTAAGGATAAAAAGAGGTCCACTTTCGTACAATTCGGCATCATAGAGTTTTACCCTTCCATCACTAAAGAATTATTAGTGAGAAGCCTTAACCACGCTAGAGAATATACAGAGATCACAGAAGAGGAAATAGAAATTATCCTAGCAAGTAGAAAAACCGTCCTATCCGATAACCGCAGATCCTGGGTAAAAAGTCACGTAGACAATTTCGACGTCCCCATGGGGGCCAACGATTCGGCTCAGGTAGCAGACTTAGTGGGGATCTATATCCTAGATACGCTGGGTCGTATTGTCAACTCACAACAAGTGGGACTTTACCGAGATGACGGGATTATTTATATCCCAGACAGTAATGGTCCGAAGACCGCTAGTATACAAAAGAAAATTATTAGGGCCTTCAAACTACTAGGGTTTAGAATTCAAATAGCCTCAAATTTAAAAATAGTAGACTTTCTGGACGTTCAATGGTACGTTCAAACCCTTTAGTAAGAACGATCCCGCCCCCAGATACATAAATATCTTCTCGAACCACCCAAGATCGGTACTGAGACAGATCCCCAATGCGGTGAACCAAAGAATTAATAAGCTGTCCTCAGGTAAGAAAATTTTCGAGGAAAACAAGAGTAGATATGATGACGCCCTGAAGGACAGTGGATTCCAAGGTAGACTGGAATACTTAACCCCGGTGGACCTCAATTCGAGAGCTAGGAAGAATAATGGTGGGACCCACACACCCCTCAAGGTAGGTGAGATTATTAATAATAGTAGTCACAGAAATAGACGAGGAAAGAATAGAAATAGAAAAGTAGTCTGGTTCAATCCGCCATTTTGTAAGCTCACTAACATTAACATAGGTAGATATTTCCTAAACCTACTAGATAAACATTTTAATAGAGGCAACCCATTGAGTGGGATTTTTAATAGAAATACAGTGAAAATTAGCTACTCCTGCACTAAGAATATGTACAACATACTAAGCAACCATAATAGGAGGCTACTCAATGAGCTAACCACGAGGGATAGGAACCCAAACGTGGAGTCTTGTAACTGTAGGAATAAGGAAGAATGCCCCTTAGGCGGACGCTGCACCACGAGGAATGTCGTATACCAGGCATGCATTTCTCCTATGGAACAGCAAAAGGACGGGGAGAGAGTCTATATAGGAATCTCCGCGGGAAACTGGAAGCAAAGATGGTACAGCCATAGACACTCATTTTCCAACCCAAAACTTAGATACCAGACTGCTTTATCAAAATACTTTTGGGGCCTAAAGGATCAGGGGCTATCCCCACAAATTAAGTGGAAAATATTAAGGCACTCGTCTGCCGCCAACAGCTTCAACAGTAGATGTAACCTATGCTTAGACGAAAAAATTAGCATAATTAATTTCAAGAATAGAAAACTTTTATTGGACGAGAGAAATGAGCTTGTCTTTAAGTGTAGACATAGAGGAAAATTTAAATTATCTTAAATAATAAAGAAATATTAGTAGAGATCAACCCAACAGCAGATATCACCAAGACAGGGAAAGATAAAGATAGATAAGGGCCAGATGAACACGGAATATTAATCCAAAAATAGGGCCTGTGATTCTAGAGTGGTTAATTCCCCTTGACCATTTTTAGGGTAAAATTTAAAAAAACACTTGACGACTATAATAAATGTCCCCACCTTATCTGGTTTAAGTATCTCGATCCTAATTGAAACAAGAGGAATATCTAAGATGGCAACAGCTGGGTTAATTAACAGACATATCAGAAATTTTTAATTTATTTTTTAATTTCTTTAATTTTCCTTATTTATCTTCTGAATACGAACTGTAACTCCTCATTCGCATCTCTGGGACAATACAGAGCATGTAAAAGAGTCATCTGACGAGACGGAGAATATACCAACAATATTCTCCGCCGAAATAAATTTATTATGACGGTTTAACCGAGTTTGAGTCTCCATTTAATAGTACCATATATATATATATATATATATATATATATATATGTGTGTGTGTGTGTGTATGTGTGTGTGTATACATATATATATATATATATATATATATAAACAGGATTTGACATCAAATAACTCACAAGTGTTTAAATGCTATAAAACACAACCAAACCAATAACATATTAGTGAAAACTATTTTTGACATGAAAAGTAGGTTAGTTCGAATTAGAAAATGTGGCCATTAATTTGAAGGGAGAAGGCTCCGTAGTGTAATGGATAAAGTATAGAACTGCGTATTCGAAATAAGAAAGTTCGAACTCCAGTCGCGCCGTTACGTTCACTTTCTGACTAATACGTTAGGAAAGGTATTGAACCCTTTTATCCCCTCCCCAACTATGGGTTATATAGTACCAATACTGTTTTTCTACTCGGATGATTTTGACATTAAATAACCCACGAAGATTAATATGCCTTTAAACAAAGAAACTAAATCAATGATCACTTCGTTTCTTTGTAGATTATTTAATGTCAATGTCATCCTTGTCGAAGGAGAGTGGTGGTACTATTTAATTCTTAGCTGAGATGATAAGCGAGTTCATGCCTTTTCCAAGAGTATTTGTTCGAAATTAAACGAATGTCATAACTGGAGTTCGAACTCGCTCACTACGATGTAACAGTCCAACACGATAGCCACTACGCCACGTAGACATCACAGAAAACGTACTCAGGGACTTTGAGTAAACTTGGTATGCGCGAAGAAAACGGCTTCGAGCTGACAAAGAAAAGAAGCAAAGGTACCCCGCAAAAACAATTACCGACGCCGACTACGCCGATGACATAGCGATTCTGGCAAATACACCCAACCAAGTTCACCTACCTAGGAAGCAGTGTCTCATCAACCGAAAAAAACATCGACACGCGGCTAACGAAGTCATGGACAGCTATCGATAAACTATCGATCATATGGGAGTCAGACCTGACCGATAAAATGAAACGCAGTTTCTTCCAAGCAGCAGTCGTATCGATACTGCTATATGGATGCAATTACTTGGACGCTAACAAAACTGCTGGAGAAAAAGCTACACGGCAATTACACAAGAATGATGCGAGCAATATTGAGCAAGTCCGGGCGGCAACACCCCACAAGGCACCAACTATACGGCCACCTACCTCCCATCATGAAAACTATCCAAGTTAGAAGAACCAGACATGCAGGACACTGCTGGAGAAGCAGGGACGAGCTCATAAGTGATGTACTCTTATGGACCCCCACATATGGCCGAGCAAAAGCAGGTCGGCCAGTTCGAACATACATACAGCAGCTCTGTGAGTATACGGGATGTAGCCCTGAAGACCTGCCAGAGGCGATGAACGATAGGGAGAAGTGGCGAAGAAGGGTCAGGGATATCTGTGCTGGCGTCACGATGATGATGATGGTATGAGCGAAAGGTTATGACTCCGAGATCAATCTGAGACAACGGCTTGGATTGAATAGTTTCAACCATGGCACGAGAGTTTAAAATCCTCTCAATCAGTGAAAAGCACTTTACTGAAGCGATAGAGAATTCTATCTTTCCTCACTTTTTCCCCGCAAGGTCGCTGCGGGTATTGAAGAAATGGCGTCAACAATAAATTTGTATGCACATAAGAAAATTGTGTTTGTGTTGTTTGTTAACCCAAGAACGAACGAACATAGAACGACACGAGGTGTGACATGAACAAGATGGAAAACGACGACTGATAAAACACGAGATAAAGATACAGACAAGGCAACGAAAGAACCAGACGATCGTGTAAGTAGATATTTAATGTATAAGTGTAAACATGAAATGGGTAAAATACCCCAATGGCGGTATCCAACATTTGCACTTCGACGGATTAGTTTAGGTATATTGATGCAAGTTTTCTTTATATTATTATGCTTTGTTCTATACAGCTTTCGTCGGATAATGTGTTACAACTCACCTACGACTACTGTTCTCCAACAAAGATGGCTTTGGCATTAAATAACCCACGAAGGTTGACATACCTCTAAGCTAATAAACCGAAACTATCCGAGAAGAAAAGCAAATAAAATTCATTCTCACAAATACCAAAAAAAATGAACAACAAAAGAGATAATCCAGGCGAAACTGAATTCGATACGTATTCAAAAAGTCAGCGATAAACATAATTGACAATTTTAAAGAAAATAAGTATTCAAACCATCAGACGCACATTCAAACTAATTAAGTATAGAATCAATAAAACAAGTTAAAATATAAAACTTCTTCAGAAGTAGGCGTATGTACTACACTTGGAAAAAATGATGGAATAAACACACTTTTCTTTTTAGTTATAAATAAATAGGTTATAAATAAACTTAAAAAGAATTAGGGCTATCATAAAATGAAGGAGAAATAAAGCGTTGATCTTATTTGTTTATTTGCTTATTTATTTTGTATTGACAAAATAAATCCATATTTTTTCTTAAATATTGGATTATTCAATAGTATTTTCTTCTGTATTGCTTGGAAAAACATCATTCAAATAATTTATTTTAGTTTGTTTAAGGAATGATTTATGAAGCCAGAATTGTCCGCTCTTAGGAAAAATGTTTTACATCTTATCTGTTATTACTTTATTTACTGCTGAATAAAAAGAAATCCTGTGTGAACATCCTTTAAATGTCCAGATTCAATAATTTTTGCCAAAGGTAGTATTCTCTATTGTAAGTATTGCAAAAGAATATTAACGTCTGTGAAACTCCAAGATGTCTTAAAGCTGCTTATATGAATATAGTAATGCTTTAAAAGGGAGATAACTTAAATGCAGTCAGAACACAGGTTTGAAGCAGACAATCACTTTAATTTAAAAAAGGTTAACATGTTACTTTAGAGGCAAAATTTGAAAAAATACCGGAAAATTTAGAAACTACTTTAACAACTCAGATTCTATTGTGATATGGAAGGTCCAAGTTATAAAGACATTTTCTGAAGAAAGAGAGAGAGAAGACAGCAATAAAAAGAAAAAGCTAACAGAGATTCTGCGGGAGCAGACAGCTGACCTGAGTGAGTCTGGCCAAAGCAGTTGTTGTAGGGCAGCCAGTTATGGGAAAATGACTACGGTAATTAAAACGGACAAGGAAAAATCGGAGGCCCTAAATCTTCTGCGCAGGTGTAGAACCAACAGAAACGGATATGTCCTCTCTCTGACACTAAGCAGAAGTAAGGGGACGACTCGGGTTTGAAAGAGTTGGTTAGAAGACGTGACGAGAAAAAGACGACAGTTGAACACCAGGAAAATGTAAAGACAGACGAAAATTGCCGCCTTCATTTTGGGTTGAGCTCCAAAAAAGGTTCTTACACCAGAGGCGCTGCTGTGACGACGAAACTAACGAACGTCATAACTAAGACAGAAAACCCAGGAAGGTAATTCAAGGTGTGTGTCTGCTCTTTTTCTCTCCACATAACATGTTTCTCTTTGTCCAGCTGACGCGGGCGACTCAGTTTTCATACTCTGTTACTTTCTTCCGACCACTACTTTAAAAGTGTAGCAGCGAATAAACTTTAATTTTAGAGAATTAAAGTGTTATTTCCCCCCAAACACAACAATAATAATTTCAATTAAAGTGATTATTTCCCCCCAAACACAACAATAATAATTTCAAATCTTTTCGTAAAAGATGAACTTAAGCACAATTTCGAACGTTTTCCATTTCAGACTTTCATAACGATCAACGTTTTTAATTATGTTGTCGTGACAATCTTAAGTTTACAGTTACAACGTTCTCCTCTATTCTTCGTAATTTTTTTTCAAAATCATTATCTGGTGCAGCTAAACGTAATAATAATAATAATAATAATAATAATAATAATAATAACAATTACTAAGAAAGATCTTGGAGATTTGAGGAGACTTGGAGTGAAAAACTCTCAAAAGAGTAAAATGATAAAATTCTACCTGCAAGTAGGGCGAGAATGCACGAAGACATACCAACCACCGGATGCAAAGGAAGCAAAACGCTTTTGGAGCAAAATATGGGAGCAGGGGGAACATAGCAGAAAAGCCGAATGGATAAAAAAAGATGGAAAAACTTGTTACAAGGACTTGAAGAAGGCCCTAAGGCGAAAATACATCTCGATACACTAAAAATCGTACCAAATTGGAAAGTGCTAAGCCATGATGACATACATGGATTCTGATCTAAAAAATTCACTTCCATCCACGACAGACTGGTCATCGAAATGAATATATGCTCTAGAAAAACAAATATGCCCGAATGGATGACAAAAAAAGACTATCCTGATCCAAAAAGACCCCCGAAAAAGGAACCACTCCGCTAACAACTATAGACCCATAATATGCTTACAGATGATGTGGCAAATGATGTTAGCAAAAATAAGGGTTGAAATTTAATACCCACTAATAAGCCGTGGACTGTTCCCAGAAGAAAAGAAAAGATGCCATATGGAAGCAAGAGGAATAGGTGACCATCAACATATTGAGTAACACATCCTCAAGGAGAGCAAAATAAGACGGAAAAATGTAGTTATAGGGTGGATTGACGACAAAAATGTATACGATATCGACCAACAAAGTTGGATAATAGACTGTCGCAAAATGTACAACAAATCCAACAAAGTCATAAAATTTACCGAAGAAACCATGAAAAACTAAAGAATGGAATTGACAACAAGAGGAAAAAGTTTGGCTGAGGTGAAAGTTCAGAGAGGTTATATTTCAGGGAGATGTCATAATTACAATTTGTTATAGCGATGAAAGTACTCAATCACTAACTTATGAAATTCACATGCGGCTACAAACTTAATCGATGGCAAGAAAGGATCAATCACCTAATGTATAAAGACGACATCAAACTGTTTACCAAAAATAAAAAAAGAATTGGAAATCCTATTACAGGCAGTGAAAATATACAGTCTGGATATAGGAATTGAATTTGGTATAGAAAAATGTGCCATGCTAATTATGAGAAGCGGAAAACGACACACGACGAAAAAAATAGAATTACCAAATCAAGAAAAAAATCAAGAGACTTGAAGAAAAGGAATATTACTCATACTTGGGAAGCAGACACGATTAAACAACTGTTGAAAGAAAAAATGAGAAAAGAGTACCTCTGGTTAACGAGAATGCTACTCGAAACCGAACTATATAGCAGAAATCTCATCAACGGGATAAACACCAAGGCTCTCCCCCACGTGAGATTCTCGAGACAATTCTTAAAGTGAACGGGGGAAGAACTTCCATAAATGGACCAGAGAACAAGAAAACTAATGATGGAGCATAAAGCCTTATATCCGAGAAATGACATAGATAGACTATATGTGTCATGAAAAGAAAGAAAAAAAAGGACTCGCAAGCTTTAGTGTCCATACATCGATATGACGACTTGAAGACTACATTAAAAAAAAAACAAATATTAAAATTGCTGAGACCAGAAACAACGCAAACAACACAATGATTAACAATACAATAACCAGAAAACAAAAATGGCGAGAAAATAACTGTATTGATATTTCAAGCGATTAACAAGCGAAATCTCATACAAGAAAGAGAAACCTTAAAAGAGAAACTGAATCTCTTTTAATAGCAGCACCAAACACCGAAACAAAACTGTAAATGCAGGTTATATAGAGATGAACCAGCCGAATTCTGAACTTTGCGGTCCCAGCAGATCACGCAGTAAAATTAAAAGAGAAAAAAAAGATTAATACCTTGATCTTGCTAGAAAGTTAAAAAAAATATTGAACACGAAGATAACAGGGATCATATGTACCAACCCCTCCGCTCGGGCAGGATATGACACAAGGTCAATTTTTAAGCGGAGTTTAACAGGTTTGAATTCAGAGTTTTCCTTCTCCTAGACTAGTTGCCTCACCAAGGCTGAAGAACCTAGTCTGCCCTACTATTTACCCATAGCTGGAGGGAGAATATTTGGATTCATACCTTTCCCAAGGGTATTAGAAGATAACAGTGATACTAATTGTAAATGATGCGCTTGGAACAATCCCCAAAGAATTAGTAAAGGGAAAGGAAAACTTAGAAATAAAACAAGTAATGACCACCCAGACTACAACACTAAGATCGGCTAGAATAATGAAAAGAGTCCTCGAGAATTAAGAATCCTTGCTGTCACTTAAACCCCAGCGAAAAACCATCAGCTAACGCTGGTGTGAAAATTCTCAAAAGAGTAAGCCAGACGACCAGACCTAATAATAATCAACAAAAAAAAGAATTTGCAGAAGTGTGTATTTTGCTGTCCTAGGGGACCACTGAGTAAAATTGAAAGAAAGTGAAAAGAAGGATAAGTACCTCGACCTTACTCGGGAACTGAAAAAACTGTGGAACACGAAAGTAACGGTTATACCATTTGTAATTGGTGCTCTTGATACAATCACCAAAGGATTGGTACTGGGACTGGGGGACTAAGAAATAACAGGACGAGAGGAAACTGTCCAAACTACAGCATGGTTAAGCTCGGCCAGAATACTGCGAAGAGTCCTGGAAACTTGCTGTCAGTCAAACTTCAGGGAAAGGCCACCAGCTCACGCTGATGTGAAAAACTTTCAAGATGCTAAATAACAACAACAACAACCACAACAACTACTCATATAAAAAGCGGATGCAGCAAATTAGCGTAAAAAGAGCATAAGACTAAACAAGATTGGGTGGGCAAGGTGATCCACTGGGAACTTTGCAAGAAATTTAAAATTGACCTTAGGAACTGGTGCTATATGCACCACCCAGAATCCGTCCAGAAGAATGAGATGCACAGAGTTCTCTGGAATTTTAAGATACAAACAGATCACCTAATCTCGACAAGACGACCAAACATTGTGATAGTCAACAAAAAGAGAACCTGCTGAATAGAGGACTTTGCCGTCCCCGCAGCCCACAGAGTAAAATTAAAAGAAAGCGAAAAGAAAGACAAATGTTTACACCTCGCCCGAGAACCAAAATCAACTATAATTGTAATCGGTGCACTTGGAACAGTCCCCAAAGATTGATAAAGGGAGTTGAAGACTTAGAAATAAAAAGACAAGTGAAGGCTATTCAGACTACAGCATTATTGATATCGGCCAGAATACTGAGAAGAGTCCTAATAACTGGAGGAGACTTGCTGTCACTTAAACTCCAAGTAAAAACCATCAACTAACACTGGTGTGAAAGCTCTTCTGGGGAAAATAATAAATATATACATATATATGTATATATAGATAGTCCACTAAATCGGTATTTACGTCTTATTTCTCTTCAATTTTGTCAGATATTCTCTCGATATAATTATTCCGTTGATATAATTATTCATTTGATGATACATTTAGAACTAACAATCATATTTTGTCGATTGTTTCAAGGGCAAATGGAATGCTTAACTGGATGCTTAGAAATTTTATTTCAAGTGAGGTAAATTCAGTTTTTATAGCATATAAAACTCTAATAAGACCTCATATAGAATATTGTAGTCAGTTTTGTGCTCCAGTATTGAGATATGGAAATTGAAGCGTAATATCTTGTGTGACAAAAATTATAAAAATAGTAACAAAAAAAACACAGTTAGAGGGAGGGATTGAAAAAATCAGGATTAATTCTTTTGCTAAAAAAAAGAATGAGAGGTGATATAATTAAAACTTACAAAATAATGAAATTTCTAATTATGGTAGACAATATATTTCAATATATTTTCTCGAACTGGGAATTTACTGTTAATACAAACTTCAAAAACAAAGTCCACAAATCAATTAGATTCTTTATAGGGGTGGCGGAGATAATAGAGTAATATATTTTTGGAACAAGTTGCCTAATCAAATCAAATACATCGATAGTATGAAAATTTTTCAGATTAAATTTGATGATTTCAGAAATAATAGTAAGAAAAAGAAATTAAGAGATCATTTTTTTAGAACTATCAAAAGAACTACTGAACAGAATTTAATCTGCATATAGATTTTGTATTAATTGTATATATGTTCCGAGCAAAGATTCTTTATTTTGTTGAAAGATTGATGTGAGAATATAATAAAAACGGTAGATGACCAAGGAGGCATGACAAACAAATAATAATAAAAAGTCTTCTGCCATAAATTGTACGCAGATATACAAGTATCAATAAGTCTAATATTTCTCTTCTATCACTGTGTATTTAACTGTAAATTACTGCAGGGCCTGTATGCAGAAAGTGCATCTTCATGTTTTTACCAAAGTCTTAGCCCATCACGTATCTGAATGCTTGAATATCTATACATCTCAGAGAGTTTTTATGTTTTTATCGATACAAGAATGGAATTATCTAGAAACGTGTCAACGCTTTAAATATATCTGATCGTTTTTGGTCCAGCATATTGTTCATTACGAGGCTTAATGCCATATTTTTACCAACAACAGTAAGTGAATACGAAACCTACTTTCATGTTGTGTCAACTTTTCTCTTCCTCGACTTTTCGTCCGCCATTTCTTTTTTTTTTTTTTTTTTTTATATCTTCGGAACGAAAGACAACGTCTTTCCTCAACCTGCCATTTTACGTGCTGAACCTGTTCTTCGAATCTTGTGTTTTAACATATAAGTTAGATGCGGCCATCTATATTTTGGCAGACAATTGAATTGAAATAACAACGCAGTTGTATATTAGTTTTACGCTAAAAGCCTTCTTATAACATTGCTTAGTAATTTATACAGGGAAGAAAGTTCTCCTAAAAAGAAGACTTACAATAAATTATCTTGGCTATCAATCACTCCATTTGCACATCTACAACTGAATAGAGAATTTACGACTTTCTCTACGAAAATAACTGCGAATATTGGTGGGTATTGTCGTGGTGTAATGGTTAAAGCGATGGACTGCGGAATCGTAGTAAATGAGTTCGAACTCCTACTCGCGCTATTACGTTCACTTTCGGACAAATACTCTAGGGGGAGGTATGAATCCCCACCCCCAAGTTGATTCATACCAAAGACTCAAAAAATGATGTTTAATTTTGCCTTGCTAAACATTCAGCATTATACGGTACAGATCAAGAGTAAAGTGGAGCAATCCAGGGAAAGGAGTAGCGCCCTCCCCTAAACCTCGGTGTTGTAGCTATTGAAAAAGGAGCCTTCGGGTCACCCTCAACTAAGGTTGCCAACTTTACTTTTTTATTACTGTCCTAGAAGGATAGATTGGCATTAAATACCCTGAGAAGGTTTATATGCCATTAAACAACAAATAAATAAATGCTATTGGCCCTTTAGTCAGGTAGATATGATCGACTTATAGACAACGCAGAAGCTTGCCTCTTTGTATTGCTCTATTTTTAATCTATTTGATACGCTTTGTTAGTGTTTTTTCATCTAAGAATAATTGACATTTTCGGAAATTTTTGCAGAGCTAATCTCTTTCACAGCTATTAAGACAATTAGACATACACGTTTACTACGATGTCGCAATCCAGCACATTGCCAGTGCGTCATGGAGACTCACCCTGTTAGACATACTGTCAAAAAGCCTAGTACAAATTTGGAATATGCACTTATCTGGTATCATACATCGATCTAAATTGTTGTATAGCCATAATGATATCAATCACAATAGTAATGCATATACATATACAAATACAAACGAACTCTTTCGTTTCGGATACGAACGGGTTTATTAATTTCTGGCTTCGGTTCATGGCGACACGAGGAGAGAGACACAATTCTTAAAAGCCTATGCTCACCATACTATGCTGACCCCACCCCAACGCGCGGCGCATCTTGTGATGTTTAAGATCTCAATTCATCTCTGCCGGTCGAGATCCGAAAAACTCAACCGCCCGCCTCAATGGTAGAAAACTCAATTGCTTCTTTTCAAAATCCTTAAATTCTCCAGACCATCTCTTCTGGGCATGACGTCATCCACACTCCAGCCCCATTTCCTGTCTGAGGGTTTATTATAACAGATGATGATGGACATATCCTTTACGCGCTGGCGTAAGACTGCACTATCTGCCTATGCACCTGGACAAAGAGACCTGAGTAGTTCAAAGCCTTGCCAAATTAAATAATAAAATATAATTCACGAAAGATGATTAAAATAAAAAAATCATTACCTTAATTATATAACTGTAAATGAGGGGTTCATGACTCTTAATTAGCAAACAAAAAGTTTTGAATTGTTATGGATTAAATACCCTAGATATAAATGTTTGTATCTAGAAATGTGTGAAGGAGAACCACACGCACACACACTCACACACACACACTTAGAGAGAGAGATTTAGAGAGAGAGAACAGCCGTATTCATAATAGTAAACAATTTTATGGACATTTCTCTCACTCTCTCCATCACCGTTCTCCCCCCTCCCTCCCTCTCTCTCTCTCTCTCTCTCTCTCTCTCTCTCTCTCTCTCTCTCTCTCTCTCTCTGCGTGTGTGTTTCTCCCCATATATTTCTAGATGTATTCATCAACGTGGATCGACTGAAAAGTTCACAAGCTAACCAAGATAGTCATTTAAAATGTGGCCGAATGATATGTCAATCCATGTTGCAGTGCATGGATCCGATTAGGTAAAAAGTATTTAACAGCAGATATGACGTCATCATATGAACTTTTCAGTCTATGAAATTTCAGCCAACCCTCGTATATCTTTAGAGTGTTCGCCAATGGTCCGGGAGACCTGGGTTCAATCCTCGGTCGTGTCATACCAAAGACTTTTAAAATGGTACTTGATACTGCTTTGCTTAACACTCAGCAATATAAGGTACGTATCAAGGGTAAAGTGGAGCAATTCAGGGAAAGGAGTGGCGCTCTCCCCTACACTTTGGTGTTGTAGCTATTAAAAAGAGAGCCTTCTGGTTGCCCTCGACTAAAGGTCGCCAACTTTACTTATATATATGTGTGTGTGTGTGTGCGTGCGTGTGTTGAATTTGTCGACTATTTTGTGTACCTCGGTAGTAATATCTCATCAACTGAAAGCGATGTCAACATAAGCATAGAAAAGTCATTAATTGCTATCAACAGTTTAACTGTCATATGAAAATCTTATCGGATAAAATAAAACGGGTATTTTTCCAAGCAGTTGCTATGTCAGTACTACAAAATAGCTGCAATATAAAGACTTTAATGGGGTGATTGGAGGAAAAGGTATAAAGATACTATACAAGGATGCTGTGTGCTGTTTTCAACAAATCCTAGAAGCAGTACCCCTCAAAATAACAGCTGTACGTCCACTAGCCGCCTATCACCCAAACCATCAACGTAAGATGAATAAGACTTGTTGGGCACTGCTGGAGAAGCAGGGACGAACTCATAAGTGAAGTTCTCCCGTAGACTATTACACATGGAAACACCAGTGGTGGCTAACCAGCAAAGACTTTAATTCATTAGCTCAGTGCAGACACAGGATACCGTCTAGCGAAAAGTGATTGATGACAGGGGTGGATGGTGAAAGAGAGTCAAGGGAATCCGTGCCATCAGTACAACTTGATGATGATGATGATGTTTGGTTTGGTTTGGTTTCTTTGTTTAATGGCATATCAGCCCTTGTAGGTTATTTAATGCCAAAGCTATTCATCTAGAAGAACAGTAGTGGTACTATTCAACCCATAGCTGGGAGGATAAGGGGGTTCATACCTTTGTCCGAAAGTGAACGTAATAGCACGACTGGAGTTCGAACTCGCTTACTACGATTTCGCAGTCCATCGCTTTAACCATTACGCCCCGATGATGATGTAGAGATTGTTATGAATATATACAGATATAAATCAACATACATATTAAATATATATGCCTGTTTAGGTTTGGTTTGGTTTATTGGGTTTTATGACATATCAACCTTTGTAGGTTATCAAACGCCAAATCCATTTTTATGTATATAATCTGTTCTATTTAAAACAATTCAGTTTAGCATGAGTACACAGTTTAACTGTCAAAAACATTTCTATTTCAAACTATTCAAGCAGTTATATATAACAATTCAGTTTAGTGTAAGTACAGTTTCAATGTCAAAAACAGTTCATTTTCAAATAATTCAGTTTAGCATAAGCACGCAGTTTAAATGCAAGTACAGATTAATTGTGAAAAACTTTTCTATTTCGAGCTATTCAGTTTAGTCAAGCAGTTCTAATTCAGCTAATTCAGTTTAGTATAAGTACAGATTTTATTTACACACAACAGTTCTATGTTAAACAATTCAGTTTAGTATAAATACACTTTCAATGTAAAATAAAACAGTTCTATTTGAAATAATTCAGTCTAGCATTAGTACGCCGTTTAAATGAAAGTACGGTTTAATTGTCAAAAACATTTCTATTTTAAGCTATTCAGTTTAATCAAACAATTCAGTTTAGCATAAGTATGCCGATAGTTCTATTTAACCCATTGATAGGGCCCTATCAGGTGCTACCAAGCCGGGCCAGACTGGATCTGGGAGCAATGGCAATGAAGGTGCGCTCCGAATTTCCCAAGGCCCCAGCATTACTGGGACCTCACCATCAGACTGTTTAGTGTCATATCCAGGACACTTACCCCTCTGCAGAGGTGCAGTCAGTGTATTCTATAGCCCCAGCCGACTTGGCAAACCTGTTTAGGTAAAGGACATTCTGATATAAAACTGGGAGTAATGGGTGCATAGCTTTTGTTAAATCATCTGACTGGTAGAAAAAGCTCGTGTAAAATATGTGTCTTTTTTAATATTCAATGATGAAGGCTAGCTCATCGTTTGGAAATTTTTTTATTAAAACTTAAATGGTATTGATTCAGTGCACCTTCTTTCACTATAAAAAGCTTGAGATAGGTTGCTTGATATCATGGGATTATTTAAAAATAATATCAAATGATCAGCATACATAAATCCGAGGTGGCAGATATATATATATATATATATATATACTGTGTATGTATGCAAAAATACAGAAGGAATATATGCCTTTGAAAAGATTTTCCGCACTGCCTCTTATATATTCTCTTCAATTGATAGATATATAGATAAATAAATGCATTCTTTCTATTCGATAGCTGTTTGATTATTACCAAAAAATCAAAATACTCTATAGGATGTATGTGCTTGTGTATGTGCGTATGGTTTAATTTCTTTATTTAATAGTTTAAAAACCTTCATGGTTTATCTATTTCCGAATTCACCCTTGTAGGAGAACAGTTTTGGTACTATTCAACCCATACCTGGTGGAGGGATAAGAGGAGCTCATAACTTCCCCGAAGATGTTAGTCTAAAAGTGAACATAATAGCGCGAATGGAGTTCGAACTCACTATCTACAATGTCGTAGTCCAGTACATTAACTACTACTTCTAATGTATGTATGTATGTATGTATGTATGTTATTGTATATGGGTTGAAGTAGGAATTTTCACGAAAACACAAATTCTACCTTCACATTATCTTATTTGTTTGCTTTACATGAAAAAAATTCAATTGGAAATCAGTTTGACCCTACACGTGAATATCTTTTCAATGAGTGTCCCCACAACACGTGTCACAAAAGTGTCAGTTTCACTCTTATAGTGCAATGGGAAGGTGCTGCTCTGATTTTAGAATCTCCAGAATTGGTTTCGCCTCTTTTTTTTTTTTTTTTTTTTTCTCAATCTATCATAACGAGAGTCGAAAATATGGATGAGTAGGAGATACTGTTCTAGACTTCCAGCTCGAAAGCTGAATTGTTAATATTTACCAGCTTCTCAAGAGAAACAGAATGTGAGAAAACTTACCGCTAATATGGCTACCAATACGTGTTCGTCTTGATAAGGATAATCATGTTCCCAGTTTTGGCGACACGATTGTATCAGAATAGTCCGATTTTCTCTTTAAAGTGTAATGGGGATTTGTTGATCCAAGGTCACGAGCCCCGAGACACGTTTTGTTATCACCGCAGCAAAACGAGAACATGACTGAAGAAGAAAAATGTATACGACACTTGGATGTCGGCTCAAAAGTCAGCCGACGTTTTCAGTAACATTTAACGCAAATAATTGGTAAAATTTCAGACGAAGTAAAAGACTAATATCGCATATTCAGTAACTTCTTTTCTCGTTTAAAGTTAGGCTGGATTTTCTGAAGATTTTCGAGGTACAAATCAATTAGAATTATTTATAATTCTTTGATTTGCTGTTGCTTGTAAAAAAAAAAAAAAGGGGTTAGTTTTATTATGATATATCATTTAAGTTAAATTTCGTAAAGGTTTCTGGTCAGGACTTAACTAAAATTATTTATAGTACATTGATTTTGCGAATATTATTTTATTCTGGGCCATGTTTTAAAAATAATTCTGCCGTTTTTGGTGGCGTTGGGGAGGAAGAGGGATTAGCCAACTTGTCTAATAAACTAGTATGACTATTAGGCATTCAGTCCTCACTAAGTATTCTACGTTTGTGATACTATGCTAATATTCATTTTCATCAATAAAATACATGATAATAAAATAATCTAGATTTTTTAAAAATGGATATAGAAATAGTATATAGTAAACTTCTCCCTTCCAAAAAAAAGCAAATCAAATAAATAAATAAATATTTTATAGGATAAAACAAGTTTATTTTGAAGGTTTATAAGAACTTGTTAGCGGCCAGCTGACGAAAGAGAAGCTACGGTCAGTTTAATACGGACGTCAGACTTTTCTCCGCGTTTTGAACGAGGCATACGACGCTGCGATGGCGGCAGTAGAGCAAATATAAGCAACTGTGGCATCAGCAACAGCAACAGCAGCGGTGTAAGAGGAAACTCTCTCTCTCTCTCTCTCTCTCTCTCTCTCTCTCTCTCTCTCTCTCTCTCTCTCTCTTCCAACAGCAGTGACGCTTGTGATATCAAATCGAGTTTACAACTTGCTTCCTCTCTCGCCACTGATGGGGAGAAGTGGCGAGAGAGGGTCAGAGATATCCGTGCTAGCGGCACAACATGATGATGATGATGATAAGAACTTAAAAATAATGATTTTACTGGATCTTTTGGGAGGCTGATCACAGGTTCCAGTTCATGTGTCTCTGTGTTTATCCCTGGTGGTAATGTTTCACGGCCAGTAGTTCTCCCCAACAAACCTGGAATTTAGACTGAATGTGTCACCAGAGATAATGGTGCTGTACAATGTCGGGAAGAATCAGTTGAGAAAGCGACGTCGACTAATATGGATTATATATACAATAACGGAGATGTCATGTGGGTGACGAGAAGCCAAGCTGGCTCAGTTTTACTTGACGTGTAAGTATTCGGAACGACTGGGGGACGACACTCGATGCCTGGGAAAAACGCGGCGTTTTGCTAAGTCTTCCTGACATCATTTCAAGGCAGATCTTCGTCCGGGTGGGAAGAATATCCCTTCCACGTATCAGATTTTAATTGGTCATCCAATCAAACCACAATATAGGGGCTTGGTTAATAAAAGGTCAGCCCACGCCTTGTCGGAGAGTATCTATTTTCACATTAATCAAAACAAAAATCAAAAATCTTATTAGTCTATCTAAAGATTTGTCCTTTTAATCCCAACAGGTGGGCAAGAGATGCCATGATTATAAATTATAAATTAACTTTTGAATTTCTTTCAGAGTCAATAAGTCTGTTTCATATTTTTATAAAACGAACATTACATTTTCCTAAATGAAAAATGCTTCATACACTCCATTAGTTTAACACCAGTGAATACTTCATGTTGTCATATCATGGTGGGGTAACCGCCATTGCATTAACAGAAATCATGCTAAAAACTGAGGCAAGAGTAAACTGAATGACTTTAATCGAGGATTCTGATTGGTGAACACTTGTGAAATTAATGTGTGGGTCAGCATCGTTTGGAAGTTTTATTGGGGAAGGGTTGGAATCCGTTAGAAGATGCGTGCAGTTTGTGGCTCAAGAATAGACAATGGATGTAACATCGCCGTGATATAAAGAGACGAACACAAAACAGTCATAAAAACGATTTTTGTAGGAGTTGACTCTACATATGCCCTTATCTCATCGGCCATGGGTTGAATAGTACTACTACTATTCTATTAGGATAGTTTTGGCATATCATGAAACAAAAAGAAACACACAAACCAAACATTACATATGTCATATGTTATTAAACATTAAGAAAATACACAGGGCAAAACAAACTAATTAATTCGTACATACCAGTTCATTTTGAAAAATACCGAAAACATCCGAATATCTAAAATGAATTAGTGTAACGGAAAGCCCGTGTTGTCTAGGTGCACACCAAACAATATTTGTTGCACCGCCACATTTATACGGTAGGAGATTTTGGTTTAAATATTTTATGAATATAAATTAATTAATCTCAAATAAAAGTCATGAAAAAAAATGAAATATGAAAAATATAATAATGGCACCATTTACTGATCCTGTTGGGGTCCACAGGGACCCCATTGGCTCGTAAAAGGTTCAGTCAGTGGAAAAATATAGAATGTTTTTCCTTTATCTCCTACAAATCAATATTTGATTTCCTGAATATAAATAGCTAAAAAAGTCAACTGATTTAAGTTAATCCCCAAAGAAATATTTTAAAATTACCCTTGCAATAGTTTTCAAGTCAGACCTTCCTATGAGGATATCATTGTAAAGTCTCCATGCTTTATTTCATTTCTTTGGTTATGTTTCTTTTAAACAATACGTTATTAAGCAACTTTAATTCCCTACCAGACAACTTGTTAACGTATTGGTTGCCAGTTATTATTACGGTCTTTAAGAAACATTTTCTATTTATTGAAGGATTGTGATTAGTACTTCTTAAATATATTTAGTATATCGGGGATTCTGATGATTAAAAAAACGACTTTCAACGTAAAATAAAAGACCTCATAAGATTATCGAATTGTAAATTCTTAACTTAGGTATTAAGACCTCATCACTCATTTACCCCTCAGCATTAGTT
>OY757910.1:4234784-4318258 GCA_963585895.1 Sepioteuthis lessoniana | reverse complement strand
GTATCAAAAACTTTGAAAAGTTTATTAAAGTAGGCCAATATCTCATTGAAACAATGCATGAAGAATTAGAAATAACCAGTTTAAATCAAAACCAAACATGTTATCCATGAAAAGTAGTGTAGTTACTGATGACTGCTAAGTCGTTAAGGAATAATTGTTTCATTGCATTGGACACAAAACCATAGTTAATCTTACGTTTTAGAATCTTGTTACTTAATTTCCTCCGTTCAGTCTTTGAAACTGTGGAATCAGGAAAGCATTTATGATGGACACAACGTGCTGGGTGGCTTCTTCGTTCTTTTACAAACAGTATCTTTTCGTATATTTGATCCGTGCTTGTGTTTCAGGCTAATGTTTTTTGTACCCAAAACAACAACAAAAAAAGAGGGTATAATGAATAAATCAGTCTTCGTATATTGGGATTGGAAAACCAAATCATAACCTCCTCTTAAGGTTGATGACATTGTCCAGACAGTCCTATTATCACTAAACCGATCCCTGTTGACTTCAGTCAAAATTTGGCCCGGTGGGGTGGGGGGCTAGATAAACATATATCGATATCTCTATTCAACTAAAAGAGATATGGAACTTTATCAAGTCATCGCTCTTCCGGCTATTGGTTTTTTGATGACCTATCTGTTGTTTTGTATTACCAATTGCTTAGAATGTAACATAAATTATTAGCTTGGTTCGGTTTACAGAAAAATTGGCAATTGTTTCAGAAATTTGAGTTTATGTGTATTAATAATAGTCGTCACATATGTGGTGATACTTTATTAAAGTCTTTTGATAAATCATTTGCCGGTGCAGATGATCGAATAGAGATTTTTTTTTTAAATATAGTTTGATAGTATGAAACTGAGATCGTAGCTGTCAGACATCAAATTTAAAATAAGCCAGAAAAGAACCTCTTGTGCGACTTCATACAAATGATTTCGTCAGTATCTCTTCTAATTTATTTCAGATCGTGTCAGGGTCACGCACCCATCCATACAAAAATAAATTATTCATACTGATATTTACTTGTGTATATATGTGTGTCTTGGTGGGTGAGTTTAAATATGATTATGCTGTTTGCATTAATGCGTATGCAATTATTTGATATCTACTAAAGTGTTGGATTATAAATTGCATATTCATAAATCTTCGCGGAGCTTAACGATTATCATCGCAAGAAATGGAATCTGCAAACGGTTCCCGTCGAGGAAAATGTAGTGAACACTTCCCATCAGGTGTGTAGCAAGTATCCCACTGAATGACTGACAGTAAAGGAAACGGTCACATAAATCTGAGACCAAACCTAAAAAAAACATTTTGTCTACATTGAATATATGAGGATCATTAAATAAGTATCCAGACTTTTTTCGTATGGAGACTTTTATTGAGAGTAAACACATGAAACTCTTGTCCCCTTCGAAATAATCTCCTCTGCCTGCAATGCACTTGTTCCAAAAACTTCTGGAATGTTCCATGGATGTCCTCTTGTGTAAGCGTGTCAATGACCTTCGTCAGACTCTTTCATTGCCTCAATTATCTCATAACGACAGCCTCTGAGCTTAGGGAATAACCAAAAGTCACTGGGAGCAAAGTCTTGACCATAGGGAGGGTGAGCAACTGTCTTGATGCCCATCTTGGTCAAATACTCTGTGTCAAGGACGGAGTTGTGGACTGGTGCATTGTCCTGGTGGAAATGCCACTGACCCGATTTGAAGAGTGCTGGCCTCTTCCCTAGGAATCTCTTCCTGAACTACTTTAAAGCCTCAACATAGTAACCCTAAGCCTAACCCTAACCCTTTGGTCAATTAACTCTGCTGTAGTGACTTTCTTACAACTCTCACACCTCTCATCATCCCTCGCAGACTCCCTGCCCTCCTTGAATCTCTTATACCACTCAAAAACTGATGGTCGATTCATGCAAGAAGTTCGAAAAGCAGTCTGAAGCATTCCATACCTTTCTGTGGCATCATGTCCAAGTTTAAAATAGAATCTTATTGCATATCGTTCTTCTAAAGAGTCCTCACGTCCAGATTGCATTTTTGAAATTCACCAGCTGTGACAATCAGGCTTTAGTAGGGTGTATTCCAATTGCTGCTGTAGCTGTTCATTTGAACCTGAAATCATAATAATTGGTCAGCCATCTCATAAGATGTATAGCAATAACATATTGAATTTCAAAAGTCTACGACAATATGAAATACTTGTACAAAAAAGTCTGGAAACTTATTGAGTGCCCCACGTACATGACAAGACTTCAAACTTTAAGTCTTATTTGTCAAGTGCAAGAAACACCTTGATGAAAAATATTGTTTTTCACTCGCTAAATCTATGCCGCAAATAACGGAAGCTGTTCAAAACGACAGGGGATATAGAACAGCATATTGATGATTCCATATTTTTCATTATAATTTCGTGATTTCATTATTTGTTCCTCAAATTTATGTAGAAAAAATATTGGTTATCAATTAAATTATTTGGATTAATTTAAGTTCCTGGAAGTTAGAAAAGTTGGCTTTAAAATAAATTGGGTTTTGACTGAGATTTGAGCTTAGTTTACGTTCCATATATCAGGTATAACGGAAGACCCGTTTCCGATGAATGGTGTGTCAGGGGTAGTATATAAACAAGTACTATAAGTTCATGAAGAATATTGATCTCATATATAGAAAAATTAGGTGTCAAGAGGTGTAAAGTTACAAATGTTTTCCTTTCATTCAGGAGATATGCACCTCTTGTATCTTCTTTTTTCAAGAGAAAATAATAAAATTAAGCTTTTTCATTAATGGAAGCGTAAAAATCATAGTTAGCAAAAGAACACAGACCATTAAGGATTTGATCGTGTTTGTTTTGGTTAGGTTAATATGTTAAGCTCTAATAAGTATTATTTGTTATCTTACCCGTAGGTGGAATTGAACCTGAAACCTCCTGAGGATTTCACTCAGAAGCAGTTTCTAACAAATACTTTATCCACTGCGCCATATGTCCTCCTGGATATAGTCATGGTTAACGGACAATTGTCGGAATATTCTAAGTGATAAAAAAATTATCAGACTTCATCTCGGAAATTTAGGCAAATAAATTGCACCCAGTTTTATAGTTTTAAATGTTCTCATCGAATATTAATAATTTACACACTACCGAGGTTCAATCCCAGGTCATTCCAAAGACTCAAAAAATGGTACTTGATATCGCTTTGCTTATCACTGAGCACTATAAGGTGAGGATCAAGAGTAAAGTGGAGCAATCCTTGGAATGGAGTAGCGCCCTCTCCTACACCTCCGAGTTGTATCTATTGAAAAGGGAGCCTTTGGGTCACCCTCAACTAAGGTCACCAATTTTACTTACTTATATGGTTTCAAGTAATTATTCATATTTAACGATAATCGTTTCCTTGCACAGTTATATGGATTCAAGCATTTCCATCAAATAATAATGATTTTTCAAACAAATCCTTAAATGAGACCCTAACAGGTACTACCACTACGGGTCAGAGTAGACCTTCAGAAATGTAACCTTATCGTCGGATACAGTTCAGTGTCATTTCAATTATGGGTAGGGGAGGGTATCTTACTTCTCTACAGAGGATTCGAAAACCCGCCAACAGTGCAAGCAATTTTTTTAAATACAGAAGCCTGGGATTTTCACTACTTGTAGATGCTAGAGACAAGATTATATACATATATGTGTACATTGTGACGTACTTATATATATACGTCACGTTGGTTGGTTGGTTGGTTTTTATGGCATATCAACCTTTGTTGGTTATTTAATGCCAAATCTATTTTTATACCTATTAAACAGTTCTATTTCAAACAATTCAATTTTGTATAAGTACAGTTTAATTGTCAAAAACCTTTCTATTTCAAGCTATTCAGTTTAGTCAAACCGTTTTATTTCAAACAATTCAGTTTAGTATGAGGATAGTTTGGTTTTTTTTTTTGTTTTTTTTTTTTGTTTACACACAGTTAAATGTCCAAAACTGTACTATTTCAAACAATTCGATTTTGCTCAAGTACAGTTTCAATGTCAAAACAGTTCTATTTCAAGCAATGCAGTTTAGGTTAGTACACAGTTTAGTTCTATTTGATCCATAGATAGGACCCTATCAGGTGCTACCACTACGGGCCAGAGTGGATCTGGGAGCATTACTGGAGTGTCACCATCAGATTGTTTAGTGTCATATCCAGGACACTCATTGGCGGTGGGAATTACCCCTGTGCAGAGATTCAGTCGGTGTATTCTCCAACCCCTCCCCTAGCCGACTAGGCCACTCAGTTATATGGTTCCAAGTATTTCTATGTATCATTAACAATTAAACAGGTTTTTTCCCTGCACAGTTAAATTATTGGTTGGTTGGTTGTTTAGGTTTATGGCACATCAACCCTTGTTGGTTATTCAATGCCAAATCAATTTTTATTCAAATAATCAGTTCAGTTTAGCATAAATACACAGTTTAATTGTGAAAAATATCAAAACAAATCTATTTCAAGCTGTTCAGTTTAGCATAAGTACACAGTCAAAACAGTTCTATTTTAAGATATTCAGTTTAACATAAGTACGCATTTTAGTTCTATTTGACCCATAGATAGGACCCTATCAAGTGCTACCACTCCGGGACAAAGTGGACCTGGGAGCGATGGCAAGGAAGAGGTGCTCCGCATTCCCTAAAGCTCCAGCGTTACTGGAACCTCACCATCAGATTGCTTAGTGTCAAATCCAGGACACTCGTTGGTGGATCTTACCCCTCTGCAGAGGTGTAGTCGGTGTATTCTACACCCCCAGCCGACTGGGCAATATTTCTCTCTCTCTCTCTCTCTCTATATATATATATATATATATATATATATGTGTGTGTGTGTGTGTGTGTGTGTGTGTGTGTGTGTGTGTGTGTGTGTGTGTGTGGTGGAGGGGTTAGAGAAAAAATATATTAGAGAAAAATGTAAATCAATTATTTTCATATATATATATATATATATATATATATATATATATATATATAATGTTTGTTCTAGGTACAAAAAAAGAATAAAAATATATACATTTTAAAATAGGTTGGTCCACGAAGAGATTTATATTTTTTTTTAATTTGCTTATTAATCATATTTAGCAAAATAAATACATATATTTTTTAAAAGATACAAATCTCTTCGTGGACCTACCTCCCTATATATATATATATATATATATATATATATATATATATATGTGTGTGTGTGTGTGTGTGTGTGTGTGTGTGTGTACAAATAGGAATGGAGGTTTTCTGTAGTTTATTTTTTTATGCTTGTCAACGTTTTTGTGCGAAAAGGAGGCTTTTTTAGAAATTTTTAAAAGGCTTTTTTATCTAAGAAAAACTTTTAAAATTAGTTGATATGCTATATGATAAGCAATGTAAAATATATTGTTTTCGTCGTATGTTCATTGGTCTGAATAACGTTTTCTCATCAAAGTGTCTTTGGTAGGTCTCATATATATATATATATATATATATATATATATATATATATATATATATATATATAAAATTAACTTAAATCGCGAGTCGGAAATCTCCTACTAAAGTTTCACCTTAACGGCTCATCAGGAAGTCTAATGCCGACATCATTGATGATCATTAGACTTCCTGATGATCAGTTAAGGTGAAACTTTAGTAGGAGATTTCCGACTCGCGATTTAAGTTAATTTTATAATTGGCTCCACTCGTGTTGAGCACTCTTATAATTGTAGCATTGCAGTTTTCACGGAAGGTTTTACTTTTCTTTTTACCAACTGACTGCATATCTCTAGATTTTTTTCAAGGGGTGTGACGAGGTTGGCCTTTTCTTTCTTTTTGTCCTATAATATTTTTCTTTTTTCCCCCGGGCGGTGATTCGAGATATTTTTATCTCTTGTTCATGGCGGGATTTTTTTTTCTTTTTTTCTGGCACCGTGAATGCTGGTAGATATTAGATTAGTAAATATATATATATATATATATATATATATATATATATATATATATATATATATATATATATATATATATATATATGGGGGTAGTATTTGGTCAACGATTGGTTATTATGTCTGGTTTCCGATAAAAAGATATATATATATATATATATATATATATATATATATATATATATATATATATATATATATATATATATATATATATGAGATCAACCAAAGTACTTTAATTAGATAAAATTCTTCAGTCTAACGAATGTGCTACGCCAACAGATATTTTTATAATCTATATAAGCACCTTAATCATCAAGGACTCCCAATAAAACAATAAAAGATTGCTGCGAACTATTTTCTTGTTAAAACCATATTGGGGTATATTAACTCATTAACAAACATTACCTTTTCTTATAACAAAAAACGAGTCTTGGAATTTTGTAATTTTTCAACAAACTTTTCACTCAAGTAAAAGAAAGTAAATTTATCTATTTTTAGAATTATGTTTTTATTAATCATTACACGTGTTTCATATATACAATGGGAGTCTATGTGGATAAAGTGCTGAACTGTGACATCGCGGCAAGCCACTTTGAACTCCAATCATGTTATTACGTCCACTTTTGAATTAATTCCCTTAGGAAAATATATGAATCCCCTTTTCCCACTCCCAGCTATGAGTTAAAGAGTCCTACTACTGTTCTTTTACAGGGATGACTTTGACATTAAATAACCCACGAAGGTTGATATGTCATTAAACATAGAAACCAAACCAAATCGCACATGTATACATATATATATATATATATGTGTGTGTGTGTGTGTGTGTGTGTGTGTGTGTGTGTGTGTGTGTGTGTGCAGAAATGAGGTAAGCAGTTGTAACCCCGACTAAAATTATAGATGTTAATAATAAGATATAAAAATTGAAATGTTTCTAATTAATTGTAGTTTTGGCAGTCAATCAATAAATACGTGGAGCCTTCAATAAGTTTCCAGACTATTTTTGTATAGGCATTTAAAATTGTCGTAGACTCTTGAAAATTCACTATGTTATTGCTATATATCTTATGGGATGACTGACCAATTTTTATGATTTCAGGTACAAATCAACAGCTACAGCAGCAATTGGAATATACCCTACTAAAGCCTGATTGTCATAGCTGGTGAATTTCAAAAATGCTATCTGACACTTTAGAAAAACGATATGCAATAAAAATTGTTTTAAACTTGGAAAAATGCCACAGAAACGTATGGAATGCTTCAGACTGCTTTTCGACCATCTTGCATGAATCGAGTATCAGTTTTTGAGTGGCATAAGTGATTCAAGGAAGGCAGAGAGTCTGTGATGAATGATGAGAGGTGTGGGAGGAATAAGGAAGTCAATAGACCAGAGTTGATTGGCCAAAGGGTTAGGGTTAGGGTTAGGGTTACTATGTTGAGGTTTTAAGGGAGTTCAGGAAGAGATTCCGTCGGAAGAGGCCAACACTCTTCAAATCGGCTCAGTGGAATTTCCAGCAGGACAATGCACCAGTCCACAATTCAATCCTTGTCACAGACTATTTGACCAAGATGGGCATCAAGACAGTTCCTCAGCTTCCCTATAGTCCAGACCTTGCTCCCTGTGACTTTTGGTTTTTCCCTAAGCTCACAGGCTGTCGTTATGAAACAATTGAGGAGATGAAAGAGGGTGTGACGAAGGTCATTGACTCGCTCACACAAGAGGACTTCCATGGTGCCTTTCAGAAGTTGTTGGAACGGTACAACAAGTGCATTGCAGCCGGAGGAGATTACTTCGAAGGGGACTACAGTTTCATGCGTGTACTGTCAATAAAAGTGCCCATACGAAAAAAGTCTGGAAACTTATCGTATGCACCTCGTAATTCAATAAATAATTCAATAAATTATTTTTTTTTTATTTTAGGCATAATTCTCTCTTACTTTTCAACACTGGTATGCAATGATATGCATTAATATCTCTTGTTGACCTGACGTGGACGCTGCTACAAGCTACATTTGATAACGAATGATAAAGGCAGCAGGTATTCTGCAATGTGCGCATTTGTTAAATGTACAAAAATAAATATACTTTTGAATTCTAATTACGTTGGTTATATATAAAAACACCAATAGAAATTTTGTAAATCCTGTGAATTTTTTTTATTTTTATAAACTAAATTGTCAACAAATCTTTGTCACTAAAAGAAAATAGCTTTAAAGAAATATAACAAACTCTCTATTTGCAATAAATTTCTATTCAGAATATTATTAACAAATTTTCTTCAAGTTGGAAAGCTTTCCTTGATAATTCACTCTATCGTAAGAAGTTTTATAAGATTCACAAAATTTCTACTTGCGTTTTTATATATAAAATTACAGAAAGAATTTTCTCAATTTATTTTTGTGCATTGTTGATCATTTTTGTATATTGTCAAAAAAAAAGAATTTTTTACATTATTTATTGTTATTTCTATATTGTTGATTATTTTGTATATTGTTTATAATTTTTTTGTGTATTGTTGATAATTTCATAAAATTGCCATCAACCTACGCCATTTAACTACACATGGCACACGCGTATACATACATGCATAAACGCATAAATATATATTCACATACATATATACTCGTATATATATATATATATATGTGTGTGTGTGTGTGTGTGTGTGTGTGTGTGTGTGTGTGTGTGGTCACTCATACATATACGTACGTACATAACATACACATACATACATACATACATACATACATACATACATACATATATAATGTCTACCATCTCAAATTCGAATATGGTCATCTCTTGACATGATTTTGTAGCAATCCCATGATATCAAACAATACCTCTGCCTTAATTCTTTTATAGTGAGGACACTGAACCAATTACAGTCAAAAGGTTTTCATGATATGTATCCAAAAAGACGTACACACTAGTATCATATTGATGTTATTGAAGTTGCAAGTTTATATCAAAGTGTACTTCTCATAAATGGATTCTATGTCAAAAGCTAGGGGTCCATCATTTCCAGTTTTATATCGATGGGTCTTTCTTCTAGATGGATTATTAATGAAATCTTGGTATTCACCACGGCATGTGTGCGTTAGATGATCACTGACCTTACAGAAAGGATTCATCTATCCTTTAAGAACTCTTATTTTTATACTTGCCGAGTTCGATTTACTTTTCTCATCCAGTAATTATAGTAGGGAAATAGGTTTATTTGCTGATCACTATACCATTTGAAAGATATTACTGGTTTATATAGTACCAATGGCGTTTTTTGAGTGATCTATGACAAGTATATATATTATATTAGATATATGGAAAAAGTAAATAAGAACTCTTTGGTACGGAGGATTTTTACACTCTCTGATGATGAATGGTATCCCTTCTTGAATTTGAAACTCCAGAATAGGAAATAAAATGTAACCGGCACGTCAGCCGGATGAAATGCAGATGTTAAAGGGCGGGCGAAATGGTGGCATGATGCAAGAATCAGTGTGTCCCCGACGTGTATAGAATCTTTTCCACTGTTAGTACAGTCTCTCTCTCTCTCTCTCTCTCTCTCTCTCTCTCTCTCTCTCTCTCTCTCTCTCTTGAAACAGGAACCACAACCACAGTATTTGACCTGCCAGACAACTTGCACGGTTAAACACATTCTTATTGAATGCAGAGCTTTCGCTGTTATCAGAAAGCTATTTTTCAAAGTAAATAGCTTAACTGATCTGTTCGGGAATGTCAGAATAGATGTCATTCTGTCCTTCTTGAGAGAGACAGAGTTGTACTAAAAAAATATGACAACTTAAAACTGCTTAATCTTGTGCAAACAAATGAAATCCAGCAAATCGAAAATTTTACCTACCTAAGTATTCGTTTTGAAATCTTTGGTTGAATAAGTATGTATATATAGACAGAATTTGGCGTTAAATGACCTACAAGGGTTGATATGCCATAAAACCCAACTAACCAACCAACCAACCAACTCTCTCTCTCTCTCTCTCTCTTTCTCTCTCTCTCTCTCTCTTAAGTACGTGATTGATGGTACTTTACCTCGTAATTCCGTTGGATGATGGTGTGATCCACATGAAACTTTAACTAACGGACTTTAAAAGGACACAATTCGGATATTTTAGATTTTAGACAATACTTCTTATTATAAAACAGGAAATCAGATTGTGTCTCATGCTCTGGTTATAAAAGTCAGTATATATATATATATATATATATATATATATATATTACAATTTTTTATTTCATATTTAAATAAAAACTTGCAACCAGCTGAGCAAATCTTTAACCAAAAGTATGAATATGCATTAGTAAAAAATAAATAACTACACCCATATATATAATTATTTTATTTACAGAGTTTCAACGCTATGGATTTGGGTCATAAATAATACCAAATGATATCCGTTTTGATGGTATGATATCTCACAAGAAATAAAAACTGTGTTCATTGTTCGTTCATACTTACATTTTTTGTGTTGTTGTTTCTTAAGATTTGTTTGTTTTTTGTTGAGTTTCTGGTTTTTGGTTTTCTTTTGTTTGTTTGTTTTTGTTTGTTTGTTCTTTTTTTTCATTTTCGTTTTTTGTTTTGTTTTTTGTTCTTTCTTTGCTCATGAATACGAATAATCTTAGATCTATTCGACCCAGATCTATGTGACCAAATAGCTACTACTACCCCGGGTTAGAGTGGATCTAGGAGTAATGGCAATGGAGCCACACTCTCAGATGCAGTTTCGTGTCATACCGAGCACCCTACTTTGGGACCGGGATCGTACTCCTCAGCAGTGAATACCGTTAACCTGGCCGACAGGGTTGTTTGATATAGAAGAAAATTAACGTTTTATAAAAAAAAAATTGTATCAACTTATAACAGTTATTTCTGGCAATTTGTATATTCCACTGTTTAGAGAGGGGGGTATCTGTGGCCAAGTGGCTAACATGGTTGGCGGTGACATCTTAGTAAATGAACTCGAACCCCATGCTATGATATTCACTTTCGGACTGATAACCTTGGGAAAAATCTGAAACCCCCTTATTCCCCACCTCATCTATGGGTTAAATACTACCCCTACTATTCTTCTACAAGCATGGCTTTGGCATTAAATAACCCACGAAGATTGATATGCCATTAAACATCAAAACCAACCAACCAAAAAATTATTTATGTAGTCACGCAGATATGCTTGAGTTTACAGCTACGTAACAATCTGCATTTATTCGTGCAGATGGAGTTATCGATATAATCATATATGTTGGCATCCATTAGTTTCGCCAGCTATATGAAAGATCAGCAGTTCTCCATGTAACAATCGCCTATTGTGGTGATAATGCTTGACAACTGTGCTTTTCAAATTTGGATAATTCTGTAGGCAGAGCTTTGAATAAGCCAGCTGTATCCTCAACAGTGAGGCTACACCCTCCCCACCAAATGGGTTACTTGAGTCAGACACTAAACTGCATCTGATGGTGAGGCTCCAATTCTACAGATCAGGGGACTACGGAGTCACTTTTTGCTGC
Organism: Sepioteuthis lessoniana; assembly: GCA_963585895.1. Classification (NCBI taxonomy): domain Eukaryota; kingdom Metazoa; phylum Mollusca; class Cephalopoda; order Myopsida; family Loliginidae; genus Sepioteuthis; species Sepioteuthis lessoniana. The sequence continues at coordinate 4,306,791 of OY757910.1, read as the reverse complement.
TTTTTGGTTTATTATTAGCGAAAGTGATAGAGTTGTATCTCCATCTTCTTGTTTCCTTCGGACAGCAGTTTCTCTTCTTCACAGTTCCACGCAGTCGAAATGTTCTTTACTGGGATGAATAACCTAGTCATATTCTGTTTGCACATTCTTTATTCATTTTTGATAACATTACCGACTCTGTACAAGGGTTGGAGTGCCTTTTGAACCTCAGAGGAAAATAGATGTGAAACCTACAACTGCTCCGGGCTAACTGATTTAAAGTTGAAATCTAACTTCTAACATTTTAGTCACTTCACTTGACAATCTTTCTATGACAGTCAAATGCCCCAAAGGTCATTACCTGTCAGTTAAACTGATTTGACTCACAGAATCTTTCCAGCGATTGAATAGTGATCTGAATTTTATTCTACATGCTAAATAAAAGATAGTCTCTGTTATTTAACAATTTAATAGTACCAGTTGGGGTCCCATCAATGAGTCAAATAGATTTATTTGAAAATTATTTGCAGTAGATGAGAATATTTGAAACTATATTACTGTGTGCAAATTAATTGCATTAAGAATAGTTTCTTGTAGCTATAATTGTTTACTAAGGATTATTATTATGAGTTACCTTAATGCTTATAACTGCTTACAAATCATTGGCGTTAGTTAATAATACTTGAAACCAATTAACTATGTGCAAAGAAATTATTGTAATTGAATTGGAATAGTTACTGTAAACTATATAATTGCATATGAATTGTTAATATTAGGTATAAATACTGTATACAACTGTATGCAACCTATTTCCATTCGAGTGGAATACTTGATATCATATAACTGTGTGCAAATAAACGATTATTGACGGATAAAAAATCAAATAAAATGAAATGAAACATTTGAAATATCAAACAATTTACGATCAAACATTTACAAAAGAATCAAATTTTGGCATTAAATAATTCCTAGGGGGGTAATGTGCCGCTAGATAGACTAAACCAATGTACACAATTGTATAATACGATAATTTTTAAAGACCTTTTAAATTATCTATATATATATATATATATATAATGAAACAGTTGATATTATCATAAATAATATTTATAATAACCCATCTCTCCCTCCTCTTAAAATCAACCCTGATATATTTGGGAAACTACTCCTAACATACACTACTGAAGTTCCATTTCATGACCATCTTGGTAATATTTGCGTTCAGACAGATGGCATAGCTATGGTGTCTGTCCTGGGCACGATCTTCAGTAATTTCTACATGTCCCACCTCGAAAATTGAATTTTTAATAGCATAAAAAAAAACTCCAATATACCTAAGATATGTTACATTTGTGGGTCAATATATACATGAATGTTGCTTTGATCATCTAACTTCCTTTCATAAGATTTCTCTTTCGATCTTTTTAGAGGTGGGGAATTCCCGTGGCGTAGTGGGTAACGTGCTATACTGCAACATCGTAGTAAGCGAGTTCGAACTCCAGTCGCGCTATTGCGTTCTATTTCGGAAAAATGCTCTTGGTAAAGGTATGAACCCCTTATCCTCCCCAACTATGGGTTAAAAAGTACCACTTTTGGATTTGACATTAAACAACCCACGAAGGTTATTATGCCATTAAAAAGAAACAGACTCCTTGCATTATTACTTTAAAGTAAGAATTGAATCGACATCTACAAAAAAAATGGAACGTTATATGAATCATACTAGTCCTTACTCTGAAATTTATCAGCCTAACTCTTGTAAAATCTCAAATAAAAAATAACATTGCATATTTATCATCCACCGCTTTAAGCTATTGCCGATCAAGTTTCATTTTTAAGTACCAATTCACCGATTTTTTTTATCAATTACTCTATTTCTAATTATCTTTCCGTCAACAGTTGAAAAATGACAAATGCTCGACAATTCAATGCGAAATTCATTATTGATATTGCTGAATGATAGATAAATCACATAGGGTAACATTTTTTCTTCGTTTTAAATAGAAAAAATGATTTCATTAAAACCAATGACTCATTATCACTAGATGTATGGTTATAAGCACAGCAGAGTGAAATATGTAAAGGGTCAAAAAGGCCGATCTACCAAAGAGCTTTTGTTGCGGCTTTAAATATATCAAAGAAATATATGCAGCAAAAAACTTTCTTTGGGGCTTTTTAATTAATTGTTGCTTTAGTTGATGCACTTGATCACTTATTACTTTTTTGACTCCATTTTGAAATGAACTTTTTTCCGTATTCCCTTGGATGTGTATATATAATTATATGTTTTTATATTTTCATGCTTATATATAATTATATATTTTTATATTTTGATGTGAATATATTATTATATATTTTTATATTTTGATTTGGAGATATAAATATCTCATTAAAATTTATCATGACATAACCTCTTTGTAGTTCACAATTGAGTTATATATATATATATATATATATATATATATATATATATATGTGTGTGTGTGTGTGTGTGTGTCGTATAGCCTTTTAGTCGTTCGATCTATTCTATATGAGGGCCTTGCTCACTGACTAGTCAGCTCCTATCTTGTAGCCTTTTTTTCACTATATCTCTTCTCCGTCGTCTCGTCTGTTCGCTCCGATATCTCTTTTGTGTTGCCATCTTTGTTCTTATTCATTGATGAAAAATGACAACCCGACACAATTTCATGTGCACATTTTAGTTTTATCTATTGGTGACTTTTAATCCCTTCCCTCACAAAACGGGGAATCAGTGAGAGAATTATGGAACATTCAACTGTTCAGGTTGGGTGTTTCTTAATAACTAACTTATTCTAATCCCAGAACCGTTTTTGTCACCTGAATGAAACCATCCAGTGAGAGTGATGGTCTCAGATAGACCTCGAGTTTAACGGCTGTCCATCAAACCAGTTGGCTCTTGTATTTTTCTGCCAGTTTAAAGGCTCGGGACATAATTTTAATGCTATATTCGATGTAAAAAATAAATTTCATCAATCTATTATGTAACATATATATATATATATATATAGAAAGAGAGAGATAGAAACACAGCCACAGGGACACAGAATTATATATATATATATATATATATATATATATATATATGTCTGTTCACCTGTGACTGTATGTTTGACTGGACTCCTGCAGGCCAGCAGTTTTCGCATTCCGCATGCACGTCTTTATTTCTCAATTCGTGAGCTCTAATCCTCTATCCCTTTTAGTTGGTTCCAATCTACCTTCCTGACTGTAATCCTAATCCAAACTTTCCTGACTGTAATCCTAATCCAAATCTTCCTGACTGTTTCTATCTCTTAGTCCAAACACTTTCACATATTTCTCATCTTTCAGTCTTTTTCCGATCGTTGCAAGAAAATCACCCATGACGATGGTAACCGGCACTTCCTCTATTCATTGTCCTCCTTTGCACTCGTGGGGGTGGGCGTATGTCTGAATTATCTTAAGGGTAGAATTTTCTGACAGGTGAATGTTTGGCACCTCAACACGTGATGACAACAAAATATATAAAGTGACTTTTACAGCCCATTCTTTGCTTACGATGAAAGTTCTGCTACCTTTTTCTCTAGTACCCTAATTCCTTACCCAGTCTCAAGGTTCTTCCATTAATCCATCTTTTGTTCAGTTCTTCCAGCCTAGGTGTTACGCAGAGTCCGAGGACGTTGCAAAAGGTCTTATTTTCTTTCATTATATGGACAAGTCCGATGCTTCCTGCAAATGACATACAATTGGAGAAGTATCAAGTTACTTTTTGATACCTTGGAGGTCACTGGACACTAGGATTTTATTCCACCGCTGGGAAGTGATCAGATTATCTTGCAAAGTACTGTGGCCGATTTCTTCTATTTTTTCTTTGCATTTTTAACCGTTTCTGACGTGGCTACCACCAGCACCCCGCGTCGGTTAGGCAAACCGGATTTTTTTTTACTCCTCGTGTTTTGCAAGCTTCAAATTATAGCAAATAAGATCATTTTCTCATGTTTGCAAATCAGTCTTACTGAAGTGTAGGATGTTCGCTAACCAGTAATTTAGTTTGATCTACCAAGGCATACGCCTGGCTACCACACACACACACACACACACACACACACACATAAACACAGAGATATATATGTTATTTGTCGCTGCCTCCCACCAGACAGGACTTGACACAAGATCAAAAGAACACAGAAATATATATGTTTGTATGGGGGGGTCTCTCTCTCTCTCTGTGCGTGTGTGTGTGTGTGTGTGTGTGTGTGTGTGTGTGTGTGTGTGTGTGTGTGTGTGTGTGTAAAAGACAGTTTGGAAAGTCTGATAGACTTGTTTCACAAGTGGTCCTCAACAGAATATGATAGATAGATAGATTGATAGTGTACTGTACTGTACCGTTTGTTTAAACATATCCATTAGTCTGAATAATGTTGGTTGATCAAAGTGTCTTTGGTTGGTCTTATATATTTATATATGTATATGTATATATATATATATACTTCTCTCTTGTGGAAGTACCTGCTTTAATGTGTTTTGATTAGATTTGAAGGGAGTGTGTCTCCAAGTAGCTCTAATTTGACCGGTTTGTTTGTTTATTTGTTGATGTGGATTTTTTTCACAGTGTTATTTTTAAGGGATGGCCTTTCAAAAAAGCAGCGACTTATTGTCGGGTGTTTTATAGTTGGTGAATTTTTATTCTTTCCAGATCGGCTGATTAAGTTTCATATTAAATCCAAATAGCACAACTTTTATTTCTCAACTTTTTTTCAATTATTAGTTTTATGTTTGAAGCTTTTTCAATTCTTTCTTTGATTGTGAATCTTTCATCTTTGATAAAATCGTAACTGTTTGTGTGGGAGTGTTATTCGACTAATATTAGATTTTTCTGATTTTTTCATTGATTCGATCCTGTTATTTTATCTAAAATAAAACGACCATTCTGACTTTCCAGCATATTGTTTTTGGCAGCGTGCGCATTCCAGTAAATAAATGATATTTTTTCTTCTGCAATTTGATTCGAGATAAATTTTGAAATTTTTTCTAGTAGTGAAACCTGGGAATGAGTTGATTGATTTAAGGCGTTTGCAACATAGGTTGTTCTTATTGCATGCTTGGCAAAATTTACAGCATTTTATAATGTTTTTTATGGATAACTTTAATGTTTACAATGTTGTTGATATCTCTCATTTATCTGATGTTATTTGGTCGACGATTGGTTAGTATGCCTGGTCTTGCCATGAGGTGGAGATGACTTTGGTTGTCCAGTTTTAATTAGCATATGTGGATATCTCCCAGCTGAAAACTGTTGTTTAAATTTATTGCTTAGTCTTTTTAATTGATTGTTGTTTGTGCAGATTTTTCTTTGTCTAATCGCTTGTGAGTAAATAAGGCAGTCTTAGGGATTTTAATGTCTGAGAAGGTCTGTAATAGAGATAGTTGTGTTTGTTGTTGGGATTTGTGTGTAATGTTGTATGTAGTTGTCTGTTCTTGTCAATATATACTAGGATATCAAAAAGGCAATTGAATGTGTAGACTCTCCGTGATCGAATTTGAGCGAGTCGTGCATCATATTTAGGTTGGCTAGGAAATTAATAAGTTTTGTCACTCTATGTAAATGGTAAATATTTCATCAATGTAGTTCACGTAAAAGACGTGTATATATATATATATATATATATATATATATATATATATTGTAAACAAACGGGAAATATATATGAAATATTCAATAACACAAGCGGAATCTCATTTCAAAAGAATTTTTCCTGAGTATATTAAAAAGCCAAGGTGGCTATAATGGATATATAACAAAGATTTTCCTGCTTCTAAATACCCAGAATTCCTCATGTTTTCTATAATATATATATATATATATATATATATATATATATATATATATATAACTCGTCTATAACAGAAAAGGCCATAGACGAGGCATTAAAGTTGGCTAGAGAGTATAAAATGATATCAGAGGATAAGATTAATATCATTAAGCATTAGTCGTGAATCGATACTGTACCATAATAGGGAATTGTGGATTAAAAAGGGTGTTAACGGTAACTTTGATAATCCCATAGGTTCATTCGACGTCGTGATTATCCGAATTTATAGGGTACTTATTGTTATTTAACCTCAGTAGACTTATTGACCCTTGTAACCATGGTTTTTACTGGGATGATGGATTGATCATTGTGGATGACTATACGTGAAGAAAGGGTGAAACGATTAGAAAACAATTACAAGGGTTGTTAAATAAGTTTGGGCATCCAAACCAATTTAAGAATTACAGATTATTTAGACGTTACACTTAACTTTTACAGCGGTAGTATGTCCCCTTTTAGGAAACACAACCAATACTCATGCTACATTAATGTTGGCTCTAATCCTAGATAAGTTTTCAAGCGCATATACTTAATGGTTATATAATGGTTATATAATCCTCTAATTCTTTTAACATCGATATCTTCACTCAGAACAAATACGTATTCAAGGCGACACTAAAAAACAATGGCTGTAAGACCAAACAATTAATAAATCTTGGAATGAAGCAGCAGATGTACGTAATAGGAACAATATAGCAAGGAAATTTTTATGGTATACGACTCCATACAATACGGCCGTAATTAATAAGATTCGGAGGGAATTCTTTTGTTTATGAAAGAAAAACTTTTCTCCGTCGAATAGTTTATACAAAATATTTTTAGGAACACGTTTACATTTACTTACAGTACTATGCTTAATGTGGCAAGTTTAATTAATAAAAGTAACATAAAAAAAAATTGAAATAATCAACGTACTGAACCCCTGAAATACAATTGTACTAATAAAAATAATTGCCCCCTTCAAGGGTAAGTGTCAATATGAGTGGATAGAGTATAAGGTGGAGAAACATAGTCGTGGATCTAACAGTAGTAACGTTAGTAGGAATGTTTAAAAAAAAGTATATGTAGGTTCCACGCAGAGACCCTTCAAAAAATGTATTACAATCATAGAAGTAGTTTTGGGTACGAAGTATATAGACATAAAACGACTTTAACTAACTGTTTGTGGGTAATTAAGAAAACCTTAGTACAGATTTTAAAATGGGAGATAGTAATAAAATGCAGTAAATATAAAGCGGGAAGTAAATATTTTAATTTATATATGGAAGAGAAACTGACCATTGCTTCCCATAATAATCCATAAGAATTACTTAATCAAAGGTCGAAAATACTTATTGTTTGTAGACATAAGAAAAGTTGGCTACTTGGTAGATAAGTTACGATTTAATTTTGTCTTATTTATTTATTGTATTATATATATATATAATACAATAAATATAAATATATATATATGATTTAATTTACTTATTAACTCATTTATTTATATATATATATATATATATATCCTGGTAGCCGATAATGTATATGTAAAAAGGTATACGTAAAAAATTCCTTTACTAACGCAGAGAATGACGATGGGTAGGATATCCGACTAGGGTAAGATATTCGACTGACGTAAAGTCAGTGGGGTTTTGATCCCAGCTTGAAGCATCTTGCGAGTCAAGCCACAGTCAAGAATTGTGACACAACGAAACAGTCTGTCTGTGGATATCAATATATATATGTGTGTGTGTGTGTGTGTGTGTGTGTGTGTGTGTGTGTGTGTGTGTGTGTGTGTCTCTCTCTCTCTCTCTCTCTCTCTCTCTGTGTTTTATTTCATTAAGTGTACGTACGCCTTAAAGAAATTAACAATCTTGATTTTACACACTTGCCTTGTAAGACTTCTTGATAATGTTAAACCACTAACCCTAACCCTAAGCTGATTTTTCAAACTGTCTTTTTCTGTTTTATACTGTTGGATTTCATTTCAATCACCACAATAAATTTGAAAGAAAAGAAATAGTGGCAAGGTAACCATTATCTAAGTTATGAAAATTTTTGACACGTACGATGTTCGTGCACGAGGCACAAACACAAAAATGCAGCAAATGTTTATTGATTTTTACGATCTGCACCGTCCAAAATACGTAATAATATTGAAGAAATACATCTTGAGGACAACTAGTTGATAAGTGGCACAAAATAAATTTGTTATTAGTTTGCACTAAGAAATCAATTCAGTTTTTGTTCAGTAATTTGTTATGTTCAGTGTATTTCAGAATCTATAAAATCCTTGTTCCACACTTTTAAATTCATTTACTCATTAAAACTGCATGCACACTTGTATATATATTCACATAATAGATTATTAAGTTTTACTTGATCTCGTTCAGTACGAGATTTATCAGGATGTGTAATGGTCATCGTCTGGGGAAAATAGATGAGATGAACTGTGTTCGAATCTTGGACGATCCTGTTAGCGTTTCACTTCACGCTAATGCCCTTAGGGAACTAATGAATCAAACTCTTCTCCTTTTCCAGTTATTGGTTAATATTAGGGTAAATTTGATTCTTTATTCGGCAATCAGTGTAGAAGATAAAATTTGATTTCAAATTACTTTACTCCACTAAAGAATTTATCTTATGCCGAACCCTGATCGTGGTAGAAGGGTGAGTCCTCTTGGCGCAGTGGTTAACGTGCTGGACTGTGACATCGTAGTAAGCGAGTTCGAACTCTAGTCACGCTATGACATTCATTTTCGGGCTAATGCTCTTGGGATAGGTATTAACCCCCTTATTTTCCCAGCTATGGGTTAAATAGTACCACTACTGTCTTTCTACAAGGATATCTATGGAATTTGATTACCCACAAATGTTGATATGCCATTAAAACGAAGGAACCAAATGAAACCAATCGTGGTGGAACGGATGAATAAATACTTATCAGAATCGAACTCACTTCACTGTTCTTTGGGACGAGTTTATAGAAATACTTATACCAATCTTGTTTTTTTTATATCTTTACTTACAAACGTTTTTTTTTATATCTACAACTGCAAAAGGTTATAAAAAAATTCCCAAACTTTGATTAGAAGTTTATCGTCCATTAATTCTAATCAAGTATATTTGAAATTTGTCAGAATGGTAAAAAATTTCCCATATAAAATTTATTAGCTGCGATTGAAAAGTCGACCATTTTTCAGTCCCTTTGAACATAGTTAAACAAACGTAACTAACGAGGGTTTTCAACAGAAATTATGACTTTGTATCATAAAAACAAAACTAAAGAAATTCTTTTATACTGATTTTATACAAGTTGAAGGCTGACTGTCATTACTCATTTATTTTAATATTTTATCCTACTGAGAGAAAAAGTTGTTCATCTTTTTTTTAATTTACAAATTGATTCATCTTTTAACGCAACTCTTTTTTCTTTTTTTTTTTTCTTTTTTTTTTTTTTGTGCTCAACTTTATGAGGTCGATTTGATTTGAGAAATCCGTTTGCTAAGGATTGCTCTATTATTTCTGTCAGAGAAAATTCATTTTCGTGTCAATCGTTTCTTATTTATTGACAAACACAAAAACCACTTTTTTTTTCTTACTAGCAGTTCATTCCCCCAATTCTTTTCTCACTTTTTCATTCATTTTATCTGTCATTCTGTTTTTCTTTTCTTTCTATTCCTTCTCTCTATATGTGTTTATTTTTCCTTTCACCAATTTTTTTTCCAGATTTCTTACATCTAACTTTTATTTCTTCTTCTCCTCTTTCTTTTCTTCTTCTTCCTCGTTTTTTCCCTATTTCTTCCCGTTTATTACTTCTTGATTATAAAATGTAACTAAATCCAGCTCAAAAAAGCCTGGGATCAAACAGATACTACACTCTGATCTTGAATATAAATATGTAACGTTCGTATATGCAAACAAATAAATTAACTTATATAAAACACCATGTGACCTACAGAGAAGGGGGTGGCGCTGTTTATAATCATTTGCATGAAGAAAACAACTTCCAATTATTTGGTTTTGAAAGTTAAAAACATATTTTTGCGCTTTGATAAAAAAAAAAATTATCCCCAGTACTTTCTCTATCTTTATATTCTTCTTCTAGTTATTGAGAAATACTAGGGTAAACTGGGCTCTTTAACCTTGGTATGGCAACCTATTTAGAAGAAGGAAAAATCTTAATTTAAACCTGTTGAATTCTGAATTAAAAAATGACTTTCTTTCACATCCTGCTCGTGTGAAGGGGTTGGGTAAATACATAAGTATTTCTCTTTAGAAGGTATTTTCATAAGTATTTAAACAAGCACAAGACTGTATGGCCGAAGATTGCAGTGGCTATAAAGAATTTTGTGAATTGAGGAGAAGGATTCTTAATTCTTCAAAATCTTCAAAAGTTCGATTTTTTGGTCTTTCGATTTTGAACAAGATTTTATAAGGATGGAAAAGAAAAACTTGGTGGGTTTGTTTTTTTTTTTTTTTCTTCATGTAAAGAACTCATGATTTAGATCTGCGAAACAAGACTAAATGGCAAACTCTATTGATTGCCATAAATATTGTTTTATCTAACGTAAAATCCGGCGAACACTTACTCACGACATACGGGAACAATGGACAGCTGTTTCGCCCTTATCAGGTCTCATCAGCAGTGTATTCCATAATCTCCACCACTGAAGATCGAACCAGCGACCACAGATTGAAGTGCCGAAACTCTACAACTGAGCCACCAGTTCATATCGCACGCTAGTGACGCCAAATCAACTAGTCAGGGTAATGCAATCTGTGGTCGCTGGTTCGATCTCCTGAAGTGGAGATCACGGTATACACTGCTGATGAGACCTAATAAGCTCGAGACAGCTGTTCAGTGTTCCCGTAAGTCGTGCGTAGGTGTTCGCCGGATTTTCTGGTCGTGGTAATTCAATTCACAATATTAATTCCTCTACTTAAAAAAGAAAAAAATATGTATAACTAACATAATGTGCCCATCTTTAATTCTCAAGCCAAGCAATGCGAAACAGATAGTATATCTGTACGTCTTATCGATACGACTATACATGTGTGTGGTTGTGTGGAGGAGGGCGTCGGTTACGAAGTTGTTTTCACGACAACGTAATAAGAAATGTCCTTGTTGTGGTACCACGAGACATTATTAACTGTTTTCATGGCGTTTACACGCGTAAACATACAAACACACGCACACACACACACACACACACATATATATATATATATATATATACACACACATGCGTGTATTTTATTTTCGCAATGGTATCAAGAAAATTGTTATAAACTGTTTTAATATTATTAACTGTTTTCATGGCGTTTACATGCGTACACACACACACACACACACACACATATATATATATATATATATATATATATATATATATATATATATATATATATATATATATATACGTGCGTGTATTTATTTCGCAATGGTATCACCACAGAATAAAGAAAATTTCGTTATTATGCGGTCTTTTTGACAGACACGTACTCATTTCTTGAAAGACTGGTGCAAAAAATCTTTTTCATCTCATTTCCCGACCTTTTACACTTCGACTTGATATTACATGCTTCCAGAATTTATTGTTCTTTTTTATAGAATTCAGAGTGTTTGGCTTTAACAAACACAATTCCAAGAGAATATTTTGGATCCTTTACATAGGTTGTATATTTCCTATCGACTGCAGTGATAGATATTCCACACCAACTTTCAAATAGTGATTTTTTTCGAACCAAATAGATTCTGCTCTCGAGTAACCTTATGTCAATACAATCTTTCTACTTCCATTTGTTTCTAATTAGTCTTGTGCCGTACTAATCCACCTTAGTAACTATCGACAATACAAAACACATACCATGTATCACAAATTACTATTTGGTGTGACTAATAAATACAGTTTGCAAGTGTGTGTTTCCATATAGTCTAAAAACCTACTGTATATTGCGTCGTACAGGTCAATCTAGTATATAAGTCGATCTCAAGATTTTTAGCTACAAATTCGAGGTTAAACCCAAACCCTACTGTATAGTTCAACACCCAAACATAAGGTAATTCTGCTAGAATCAAACGTTTTAATCGTCAATAAAATAACCTTCAAGTAACCTTTATTCAATTTGTTGTGTCATATTAGTACAGTAATTATGCCAATGTGTGTATGTTAAATAAACTACCATTATGTCTCACAAAACTGATATTACTCCAGGAATGTATAATGGACGTAATTTTTCTATGAAGTCAGAATTATATCAGCTATATATGAAACATACAAATCCTACACATTGGAGCTTATATTCATATGAATTCACAATCCATTGTGCTACCATGAAATTGCACAGATAAGCAAGATACCGTAGTTGTCTGACTGGCTGCATAGGTGCTGTGACGTTCCTGTCAGTATTTACAGTCGGTATAACAGCTACTGGAAACAGCACGAGATAGATCGTTAATATGATATATAATTTGAATTACAGATTGATTATTTTACATTAATTTCTGTGTTAATTTCTGAGATAAATTCACCAAACTTGAGATTAAATAGGAAATGTTTTTGGCAGTTTGCTGGAGTTGTAGTAAATGATTTATATCGATTGTTAAGCGTATCGATAAACTGGTTGACTAATCTGGTGTAAAAGTTTCGATTTTTAGTCATGCTGTATAAGTCGACGCCGAGTTTTTGAAGAGATTTTTTTCAGACTTAAAAATTTACGCAATTTACTGTCTTGACTGACATTTAATGCAAAAAAATTATTCCAAAGAGAGTGACACGTAGAGACGGATCAAACTTGACAGCAGAGATGATATTATTTGAACTATCAGACAATTAAAGAGTTGTCACGACCAAAAGATTAGAGTACTTATCTTTTTTTCTTTACTTTTTTGTGTATAAAAATAATTCCAGTTGTAACATAATGAGGCTCACGAAAAGTTAGAATCTCGAAATGGTTAAAGAGATGTTGAAAATGATTAAAGAAATGGACAAAAGCACATTTTCAGATTGGGTCTCAACGTTTATTAATATATTAGCTATTACCCTGATCAAATTGTAGAATTCGTATCGATACTGCTGTATGGATGCACTACATGGACGCTAACAAAACGGCTGGAGAAGAAGCTAGACGGCAATTACACAAGAATGATGCGAGCAATCTTGAACAAGTCCTGGTGGCAACACCCCACAAGACACCAACTATACGCCCACCTGCCTCCTATCATGAAAACTATCCAAGTTAGACGAACCAGACATGCAGGACACTGCTGGAGAAGCAGGGACGAGCTCATAAGTGATGTACTCTTATGGACCCCCACATATGGCCGGGCAAAAGCAGGACAACCAGCACGAACATACATCCAGCAGCTATATGAGGATACGGAATGTAGCCCTGAAGACCTGCCAGAGGCGATGAACGATAGGGAAAAGTGGCGAGAGATGGTCAGGGATATCCGTGCGAGCGGCGCGACATGATGATGATGATGATGATGATTTAGCAGTAAATAAACAAATTCCATCATTTTTGCCAGGGGTAGTAATTCAAGTCGACCATCTCCGTGAATTTCCAAATTGTCTTCCATAGGGTAAAAGAACTCCTTTAAAATCTTTTGGTGAAAAAATGCTAAACAATAAATACACGTCCGCTCAGTAAGATACCATAAATCTAAATGACTCAACTCAAAACAAACTTTCTCATTGCTTCTTAGAATAAAAAATATCCTCTGACTCTACATGGGTGATGTGAGATTATTTAATACAATTGTCAGTGTAAAATAAAAAAAAACTATCTTCTTTATTTTCTAGAAAATAAAGGGGGCACTGTGACATCGTAGTACGTAAGTTCGAACTCGAGTCGCGCCATCACGTTCACTTTTGGACTAAAGCCCTTGGGAAACGTATGAAGCCCTTATCTTCATCAGTTATCGGTTAAATAGTATCACTACAGTCCTTCATTTATTTAGCGGTGCCCGTTACATTTTGATTGGCGTCGTAGGAAATGGACACGGTGACACGAGTTCAAATCCTGGACAAGGTAAATTGCATTTCACATAGTATTAATACCCTTGGGGAGTGTATAAATCCAATTATTCTCCCTCCAGCTATAGGTAAATAATAGGAAAGATGAGATTTTTAAGCCTTGGTGAGGCAACTAGTCTAGGAGAAGGAAAACTCCGAATTCAAACCTGATAAACTCCGCTTAAAAACTGACCTTATGTCACATCCTGGATTATTTATTAGGCATTAAATAAACCTCCAAGGGTTGATATGCCATTAAACAAAGAAACCAAACCAAATCTCTAAAATAAGACTGAATAATATCATTTACTCAAACTTTGATACTTTTCAAAGACACTTTCGTAATTATCTTGAACTTGCTGAAACAAAGAATTTATACAGTTGTATTTTGGAAGTCTATTATGTTGATATATTTGAAAAGTTCAGTTTATATTTTCTTTCTTACTATAATCAAAGTTATGCAACATATAGTTGCATTATTTGTATTCACAAAATTATACATTCGTGTTTAGCACAACAATCACAATAGCAAAAATTGATTGATGAACACTGAAATTTTCTTGAAATGACAAATATTTGTCAGTACCAAACATAAACAAAACGTATTTTTAAACGTAAATAAACGCTCTCCAAATCTCTAATCTCTTTAAACCCTCCAAATCTTTAAACTCCTTAAACTCTTCAAATCTTTAAACTCTCCAAATCTCTAAACTCCTTAAACTCTCCAAATCTTTAATCTCTTTAAACTCTCCAAATCTTTAAACTCCAAATCTTTAAAGTCGTGAGAAAATGTTGCTTCGAGCGACACTTTTGTGAAAGAAAAAAAGATCTGATATAAAATAGGAAAAATAGTCTCCCATGAGGAAAATGAACTCATTTTTAAATGAAATTGGCTATTAATAGTTTTGATCTTCAAATTAAAAATAGAAACATTACGGAAAAGACAAATACTGTCAAATATAAACACATGTGCGATTTCTATCATTATAAAGTTTTTTTTTTCATTATTGGTAAAGAAAAATCAGAAAAATTTGTACAGCGAATAATTATTTTAAAAAAACAAAACAAAATTATTATGAAGCCAAATCACCATTGCTTTTGTTATTCTCTGATAATGAAGGGGAAAACATAAATTATTTTGCAGTTGAAAAAACGGCACTTTCGAATGCAAGAAAATTTGCAGTTGAGTTTTAATGTCTTTTGTCTTTTTTGGATGCTGGAATCATTCATAAAATTTTTGATAGATTGATATAAATAGACTGATTAACACGGTCAGAACTACTCCACGCGAATATATATATACATATATATATATATGTGTGTGTGTGTGTGTGTGTGTGTGTGTGTGTGTGTGTGTGTGTGTGTGTGTAGATGCACAGAAATAAAACACAAGGTCTTCAGAGGATGATTTTATTTATCGGATTATTTGCCAACGTTAGACGTTTCTGTTTTTAGAACTTCATCAGTGCGTGTGAGTTATTAAATGAAACAAAAAATATTGGAAAGACTTAAAACATTCTCTTTCCGTTGATAACGTTCTGTTTCAAATCTTTGTGATGTAAATCGGGTTGCAAAATTTACTTTAGATAAATTTGTATCACATCTATCTCTCTCTAAGTGTGTGTATATGCGCGCACGCGTGTGCGCCATTTATATTTGATTAAACAAAAACTCTAATACATGTAGGAACATAAATATACGAGGTGCATACGATAAGTTTCCAGACTTTTTTCGTATGGGTACCTTTATAGATAGTACAGACATGAAACTCTAGCCTCCTTCGGTGTAATTTCCTCCGGTTGCAATGCACTTGTGCCGTTCCAACAACTTCTGAAAGGCCCCATGGAAGTCCTCTTGTGTGAGCGTGTCAATGACCTTCATCACAACCTCTTTCATCTCCTCAATTGCCTCATAACGACAGCCTCTGAACTTAGGGAATAACCAAAAGTCACAGGGAGCAAGGTCTGGACAATAGTTAGGGTGAGGAACTGTGTTGATACCCATCTTGGTCAAATAGTCTGTGACAAGGATGGAGTTGTGAACTGGTGCATTGTCCTGCTGGAAATGCCACTGAGCCGATTTGAAGAGTACTGGCTTCTTCCCTAGGAATCTCTTCCTGAACTCTCTTAAAGCCTCAACATAGTAATCCTAACCGTAACCCTTTGGCCAATCAACTCTGGTGTATTGACTTCCTTACTCCTCCCACACCTCTCATCATCCCTCAAAGACTCCCTGCCTTCCTTGAATCTCTTATGCCCCTCAAAATATGGTCGAAAAGCAATCTGAAGCATTCCATACATTTCTGTGGCATTTTTCCAAGTTTAAAACATAATTTTATTGCATATCGTTCTTCTAAAGTGTCAGCTTGCATTTTTGAACTTCACCAGCTGTGACAATCAGGCTTTAGTAGGGTGTATTCCAATTGCTGCTGTAGCTGTTCATTTGAACCTGAAATAATAAAAATTGGTCAGTCATCTCATAAGATATATAGCAAAAACATACTGATTTTATAAGAGTCTACGACAATTTTAAATGCCTGTACAAACAAAATCTGGAAACTTATTAAAGGCACCACATATATATATATATATATATATATATATATATATATATATATATATATATATATATTTGTCTCTGAATGTGTGTATATGAGTGTATAGTATCTATTTTGACGTATATATTTGTGGCCCAGTCAGCTGCAGAATACACCGACTACATCTCTGCACAAGGGTAAGACTCCCCTAACGAGTGTCGTGGATATGACACTAAACAATCTGACGCTCCAATAATGCTGGAGCCTTGGGGAATGATGAGTATCCCTTTATTGCCATCAGTAGCCCCGGAGTGGTAGCACCTGATAGGGTCTTATCTATGGGTCAAATAGAACTGTTTGACATTTAAACTGTGCACTTATACTAAACTGAATTGTTTGAAATAGAACTGTTTGATCATTTAACTGTGTGTGAACTAAAAACTGTGTACTTATGCTAAACTGAATTGTTTGAAATAGAACTGTTTTACATTCAACTGTGTGTAAATAAACAAATGACTGATGTTTAATTGAATAGTTAGTGATACACAGCAATGCTTGGAACCATTTAACTTTGTCGATATGCTAAACAGAATTGTTTGACATAGAACTGTTAACACTTAAACTGTACTTTTGCTAAATTAAATTGTTTGAAATGGAACGGTTTTTACATTTTACTGTGTGTAAACAAGAAACTGTGTACTTATACTAAACTGAATTATTTGAAACTGTGTATTCGTATTAGATAGAAATAAGTTAAACCGTTTAACGGTGGAAAATAAATGATCTCAGACTCATTCAAAAATATTAATTATATATTCGATATATATGTATTAAGAGGATTAGGCATTAAATGACCTACAATGGTTGATATGCCCTAAAACCAAACCAAACTAAACAGTGTGTATTTGACAAAAAGCTACGATACATATAAATATATAAGCGCTCCTAATTTAATGGTTATCGTCGAAGGAAATAGACATGGTGATCTGAGTTTAAATCCAGAATTTAGCCGTTTGTATTTCGCGTAGCGTAATAAGTAAGTAAAAAGTTGGCGACCTTAGTCGATGGTGACCCGAAGGCTCCCTTTTCAATAGCTACTACACCAAGGTATAGGGGAGGGTGCTACTCTTTCCCGGTATTACTCCACTTTACCCTTGATGCTTATCTTATAATGCTGAGTGTTAAGCGAAGTGCCATTTTTGAGTCTTTGGTATGACTCGACCCAGGATTGAACCCCGGTCACCCGGACCATTGGCAAACACTCTACTCATTAGGCCAATGGCCTAATGAGTAGCGTAATACACTTGGGAAATGTATGCATCGAACGATTCTCTCTCCATTAATACTAAAGCATACTGGACTATTTAACCTTGATATGGCAACCGATCTAAGAGAAGGAAAACCTATTAAATCCAGCTTAAAAGAATTGACCTTGTTTCACATTCTACTCGTACGGAAAGGTTGGTAATATATATATATATATATATATATATATATATATATATATATATATATAGGTAATATTCGGTCAGGTTAAACCAGAGTTTGGAGTAATTCTCTCAGGACAAGAAAATCATTCAAGAGCTGAACATTTAAATTTTCCTGGTAGAGTGCTCAATGTAATTTATTACAGAGCAATATTTAAATTTAGTCTTATGACTAAATTAAACTATAAGAATTTAAAAACATAGAAATAAATAGTGAAACCAGGAAAAAAAAACGTATCCAACATATGCATATAAAAAATAGGTAGCTAATTAAATGGTATCGAAATTAATATATGCATTAATATTTCTCTTAAAAGTTAATTAACGAACTTAACATGAAAAGAAAAGAAAATAAACAAATAAATAAAAAAGTTAGATTACCGTAATTATAACTGACAGAAGAAATTTGAAAAATTAAAATAAAACGGAAATTCAATAAAACGAGGAGGTAATTCCTAAACTTCGTCCCCCTACACCCCACGTGTCTATTCTGGCTTAATTTTAATTTTGATTTTAATTTTAATTATCCATTGGGTCTGAAGAAGTCCTGTATTAATTTTTTCTTCATGTTTTTGGTTCCCATCAGAAACTGAAAATACAGGATGGAAATAAATTTATAATCCTGAATTAACCGGTCTTTGGCTTTTTTTCTTAAAGAAATATATATATATATATATATATATATAAGTCTCTATATTCATGCTTAGGTGTATCTGGGGTTGTGTGTCGTGTTTTCATTGACATACGTAGACAAGAAATACAGCACACACATACACACACAATATATATACATGTGTGTGTGTGTGTGTGTGTGTGTGTGTGTGTGTGTGTGTGTGTGTGTGAACACTTAGATAGATCGATAGATAGATAGATAGATAGATAGATTATTTTCTAAGATAGAAGACGCACTCCGAATTAATTCGGATAAATCTTTTGTACCAACATGGATATCAGTCGACTGGGCTCTTCAGACTTTGTATAGCAACCGGTTAAGGAGAAAGAAAACTCTGAATTTAAATCAGCTGTATTCCGCCAAAAAATTGACCTTGTGTCGCATCCTGCCCGTAACGATAAAGTTAAGTAAACACATACAAACTTGTCAGCAATAAAGGTTTCCGAACTCTCCTCACAGGTCGAATATGTAATTTTTTTAAATTTCCCTAAGTGACTCTCATCTGTGCTAGACTGTAAAGACTTAGTAAATACTTACTTATATGGTAAAATAGTGGTACTATATTCTTATTATGTTAAATAGTGGGGAACGGTCAAAGAATTAAAGAACTCTCACCGCCATAACAATCGAAATCACTTATCCATTCCCATCAACTTACGAGGTGCATACAATAAGTTTCTAGACTTTTTTCGTATGGCATTTAAAATTGTCGTGGACTCTTGAAAAATCAGTACGTTATTGCTATATATCTTATGAGATGACTAACCAATTTTTATGGTTTCAGGTTCAAATGAGCAGCTACAACAGGAATTGGAATACACCCTACTAAAGCCTGATTGTCACAGCTGGTAAATTTCAACAATGCAATGTGGACTTAAGAAGAACGATATGCAATAAAATTCTGTTTTAAACTTGGAAAAAATGCAATGAAAGCGGGATCTACTGCTATGACTCAGAGACCAAGAGACACAGTTCTCAGTGGAAGCATGCTGGCTCTCCCAGACCCAAAAAGGCCAAACAGAGCAAATCCACCCACAAACTTTTGGTGATCCCTTTTTTTGACAGCACTGGCATGATCTACATGCACTGGGTTCCCACTGGACAGACAGCCAACGAGGAATACTATGTTGAGGTTTTAAGGGAGTTCAGGAAGAGATTCCTCGGCAAGAGGCCAGTACTCTTCAAATCGGCTCTGTGGCATTTCCCCCAGGACAATGCACCAGTCTACAACTCCATCCGTGTCACAGACTATTTGACCAAGATGGGTATCAACTTAGTTCCTCACCCTAACTATAGTCCAGACCTTGCTCCCGGTGAGTTTTGATTATTCCCTAATCCCAGAAGCAGTCGTTATGAGACAATTGAGGAGATGAAAGAGGCTGCGACGAAGATCATTGACATGCTCACACAAGAGGACTTCCATGGGGCCTTCCAGGAGTTGTTGGAACGGTAAAACAAGTGTGCATTACAGCCGGGGGAGATTACTTCGAAGGTGACTAGAGTTTCATGTGTTCACTATCAATAAAAGTGTCCATACGAAAGAAGTCTGGAAACATCATGTGCAACTCGTATCTAATCGATATTTAGTTTGAGGAATTTAGTTGAGTACAAGGTCACGAGTGTGAATTTAGCGTAAAGATCGAACTCACTAAACTATTTAATTGGTCAACATAGTTGCATGCCACTCGTAGTAGTTAGATAAAAGGGCGTAAATATAGGACAATCAATGCGGTTCAAACTTATTTTATTAGTAAGCGTCTACTAGGTTAGTTTCCTAACTATCTCTGTACTGAAAGGTCCATGTGCAAATAGAAGCCACATGATATTATTTTGTTCTAATAAAATACCATAGATGTTAGGTAACCAGTGTAGTATCAAATTTATTATTGTTATAATGATTCGCTAAACTACATTGCCAATCTCTATTCTACAGGATGATACCTTGATATACAGAGAGAGAGAGAGAGAGAGAGAGAGAGAGAGGTGGAATTCTTACATATATTCCTAGTTTCTCAAGAGGAAAAGAAAACTTTATTTCCGACCCACAAAATTTAATTGGGATCACAGCCTTTAGAAATGGGCAGATGTTAACGGCTTCACTTACACAGTGCTCAAACTTCGTTCGACGGTGATTGCAACAATTGAATTATTGATAAATCTCTCAAGAGTGATTGTCTTAAATGCAAATTAGATAAAGACAATGATTTCGATTGGCTTTGATCATATTCAGTTCATTCGGCTTAGCCTTGTCGCCGACATTAGTTTAAGCTAAAATGCTTCTTGGGGCGACAACCAGTCGATGTCCCACGGAATAATCCGATTGAAAGTAACAAGGGAGTTTATAGAATGAGGCGGGCGAGATCGATAACTAAGATTGAATTCCCTAGATATTCGACCGCAAAAGTATTTCAATTGTTTTTAATACTTTTAAACTTCTTCTACTCACCACAATTCTTTAAAGAAAATGTATACGCAAGCACGTGCACGGAAACACACACAGGCACACACACATGTGTATGCACACAAATACACTCAAACACACAGATACACACACTCTCATACGTATATATATATATATATAGAGAGAGAGAGAGAAAGAGAGAGAGAAATTGATAACAAAGTAATCCAAGTGGAAGGAGATATTTATTGAAAAGTCGACACTATAGCCTTTCAGTTTTCCTTAACCATCATCAGGACCATTTCTTTTTCTTGTTATACAAATTTTCCCTTTGGTTTTTGTATTTTGCATTTTAAACATCCATCGTTGACTTAACATCGCTAATACCACCCATCATGGTCCTGATGATGGTTCAGTAGAACCGAAACGCTATAGTGTCGACTTCTCAATAAATCTCTCCTTCCACTTAGATTACCTTGTTATCAATTTTTCTCTACATATTTGCGGATTACAATCCATTATTTACTTCCATATATATATATATATATACGTATTGGGTTAAGTCATAAATAATTTTCGTTTTTTAAATGAGTTGTAACAATGCATTTCAAACTTGCAATGTTTTAAACGCAACCGGAAATTACCTGATTAAAGAGTACCTTCATTGACCATTCTTATTTTAGCAGTAAAAAAATGCTCATCATAATTTAATCCATGATCTCGCCACCACCCCCTAAAATGGACAACTGAAAATGCGTATTTGACATGTAATATTTTGGGAGTTTAGAAAATTACAAAAACACTACAGAAACAGCGAAAACAATTTTCAAGTTCTTATGGCCAAAGTGTCATTACTGACCGCCAAATCTGAAATTTATTTTCAGACTTTTCTCCTGACAATATGTCATGGAGAGATCAACCCAGATCAGGGAGCCCTTCAGACTTTGATCCAAATGATTTAAGAGAATGAAATGCGCATAAAAGTGCTCGAAAATTAGCACTTTATATCAACACATCCCAATCCACAATCTGCCGCCATTTAAAAAAGTGTTTTTCTTTGTGAGAAGAATTAGGAAGATTGCATATCCAAATCTTCTTACAAAGCAGAAAAATGACCCATTCCTCAGGAATATCTTTACAGGCAAGAAAAAATGTGTCTTTAAGGAAAATGTTCAACGCAAAAGGCAATAGATTGACAAAGATGAATTTCCACCGGCTACTCCAAAGGTGGAGCTGCATGGAAGAGAATTTATGCTATGTGTACGGTGGGATCACCTCAGTATTATTCCTTTTGAGTATTTAAACCGCAATTAGACATTCCATGTAGACTTATACTCTCAATAGATACAACGTACGCATGGAAATCTCAGAAAACAACTGGCACTCGTCAACAGGAGAAATGCTGTGTTTCTTCATGATAAAGCAAAGCCACATTCAGCAAGTGTTATATAACATATGCCATGGATTTTCGGTTCGTTCCTAGTGACCCCGTATACGTTTTGATTAGTGAAGATGACGGCCCGTTAAGGCACAGTCGAACAGGTGTGTAACTGGAAGGGGATCACGTGATGAGAACCACGCGTTCAAATTTAGACAGAGTGCAGAGAATCACAGTCGAGCGAGGAACACGCAACCGAACAGAGGTCGTCTCTGACGAGCTAGCAAGTGGGTGCAAGCGTTGACACCTTCTGGCTCCTGGAAGAAGGTATGGGAAGAAGTCCTCTCTCAGAGTATATGTCTCTCTACCCATCTCTCACACATCACAGAATCATCAACCCTTTCGAGAATAAAGTGTGAGAGATATATTTTTTATAAAGAAGTGTGTCCGTTCGTTCATTGAAGTTCGTAAATTATGTTTATGTATCCGCTTGTATTTGTATTACGGCAAAACAACACAAGAATCACGCAGGAAAAATATTGCATTTAGGCTGGTCTCTTCTATTTTATCAACCATATTCATCAGAATTTGTTCCAAATGATTTCTAAGTTTTTGATCTCTTCAAAATGCTCTGTATGACAAAAAAAAAATGTTCTCAAGATGATCAGGTGAAAGTTTCTTGAGCTCGAAACTAGCTGAATTTTTCTTTGAGAGAATCAACACGCGATCTGATAACTGGGCGAATATAATATTGATTGAAATTTATTCTTTGTTAAATAATTCATTTATAAATTATATTTTACTAAAACAGGAATAATTTGTGACTCAACTCAACTCAACTTTCTTTTCACAGTTTCTCTTTCTTAATTCACTCGTTACTGCCTTTCAGTTGTTTAAATTTATTCTTGTCTAATATTATTATGTAGATTTTACGAGACGAAAACGTGAAAGATCCCAGCTGTGAACGGCTAGGGATGGAACTGATTCGACGTTTTGATTCTAGACAGAATAAAATAACTATTTGGCATACAAATAGTTTTATAGATTGTTTTTAACCTAACGTGTTTCCTTTATCAGCAACAACTAAACGCTGCTTAATCCATTGCCAGTCTAGACAGAGGAAATCATATAAATGGTCCGGTCTTATCAAGACGGAAAATTTCAAACAACGAAAATTATGTTCAATCGTATTTCGTTGAATAGTTTATTCTTAACTACTGAAATGTTTGCACAGAATTAGAAAAAAAAAAAGCTATTCAGATTTGGCCAAACATTCCATGAAATAAGTTCGATCCTTATGTCAGACTAAGTTAATCTTTATAAATATTAGGTTGTTGGGAAAATACTGTTCAATTTTAGCATCAGCTGTTTAAATTCTGTTCTAACATGATTCTAATTGTAGTTGTATAAAAATTAATTCCCATTCCCAATGAGGCGTTGTGGCTAACGTACCGGACAGTGTTACATCGTAATGAGTTCGAATTCCAGTCGCGCTATTACGTTCATTTTCGAACAAATACGAAAGGTGACAACCCCCTTTTCCCTACACCAATGGGTTAAATAGTAGCACTACCATTCTTCAACAAGAACGTCTTTTACATCAAATAACCCACGAAATTTGATATGCCTTTAAACAAAGAAACCAAAACAATTCCTAATGATTAAAATGTCCTCTCTTAATTTTCAATCTCTTCTTTCAGAATCGGATGTTAAAGGTTTTACATGAAAAAATAGTGCGTCTACTTTTTCTGCATGGGTTCAAGCTTTGTCGTAATTTTGCTTTATGACAATGTTCGGCCACATTTTGCTAGGATGGGAATGTTCCGCCACATGTTGATAGGATGACAATGTTCGGCCACAAGTTGCTAGGATGACAATGTTCCGTCACATTTTGCTAGGATGACAATGTTCGGCCACAAGTTGCTAGGATGACAATGTCCCACCACATTTTGCAAGAGAGACAATGTTCCACCACATGTTGCTAGTGTTATATAACATATGACATGGATTTTCGGTTTGTTCCTGGTGACCCCGTGTGCTTTAAAAAGCTGTCACGTGTTTATTAGTAAGCAGCAGCGCGATCAGGGAACTCGGTTACAACAGGTGTGTAACCGGAAGAAGATCACGAGATGAGAACGACGCAAATTTAGACAGAATGCGTTGGCACCCCCCTGGCTCCTGGAAGAAGATATGGAAAGAAGAAGTCCTCTCTCTGAATATATGCCTCTCCACCCATCTCTCACACACAACAGAAACATCAACCCTTTCGAGAATAAAGTGTGAGAGATATATTTTTATAAAGAAGGGTATTCGTTCGTAAATTATGTTTGATTGTTTCCGCTTATATTTGTATGAGAGTATACAACACTAGGATGACAACGTTCGACCACAAGTTGCTTGGACGACAATGTTCGGCCACATGTTGCTAGGATGACAATGTTCGACCACAAGTTGCTAACGTGACACCGAGGAAGCTCATTGTCATCAGACTTTGCCATATCCATCATATTCTCCTGATCTTTTGCCCACCGACTACCATTTTCCAAGCATCTGGGAACTTTTTACGCTAACAAAAAATTATGTTCCAAAGAAGTAGAAACTTCATTTGAAGATTTCCTGACATCAAAAGCTTAAAAGATTTATCATACAGACATAAATAACCTTATTAATCGATAGCAAAAACACAAAATGTTCGAGGTTCATATTTGGGCTGATGAATGTAAACAGTGTTTTACACTGTATTTTATTCTGTTTAAATCATTCAATCATTCGGGAATTGAAGTTTATTCTAAAATCGGACATTATTTTCCGAAAAACCTAATACCTTTGAACGCAACATCAAGAAGAAATAATTAGCAAGGTAATTCACCTTATAATCCTTTGATAAGCTTGATCCTTACTGGTGCATTTCATTTATGGTTTATGGTAGATTAAGCTAAATTCAATTAATATCTTCAGTTATCTCATTATCGAACGATGGTTAACAAGATCTTTTTTAAATACGACTATATTGATTTTCATCCTCGTTTTGTTGCAGTTATTTGTAGTTGTGTTACACTTAGCTAAATACACCACTTATTTTTTGTTTGTTTCATGACTGACTCCCAGGTAATGTTGCACGT
Organism: Sepioteuthis lessoniana; assembly: GCA_963585895.1. Lineage (NCBI taxonomy): Eukaryota > Metazoa > Mollusca > Cephalopoda > Myopsida > Loliginidae > Sepioteuthis > Sepioteuthis lessoniana. The sequence continues at coordinate 4,281,348 of OY757910.1, read as the reverse complement.
TACGGCCGTCAAATGAAAAATACAAATCTAGAATAAAATCTTGGAAAATTAGTTTCCGCTAAGATTTCAAATATACATCCAGATGCAAATCGAACAAGTTCAAAGACCAATCGATCAGGCTACAGATATCGACTAGTTGACTTCATTTAAAGTTTACCGGGCTCTTCTTCATCCTAATCATAAAAGATGCCGATTCAGATTTTAGAATCAATTAATCTTTGTTTAGTCCGGCACACAAACCTCAGATTGCTTATGGTACATACCTTTCCTATATAGTCACTTATCTATGGTACATACCTTTCCTATATAGTCACTCATCTATGGTATATGCCTTTCCTATATAGTCACACATCTATGGTACATGCCTTTCCTATATAGTCATACATCTATGGTACATGTCTTTCCTAAATAGTCTCTCATCTAAATACTAAACAGACTAATTTCAATGATCTTTAATAGTTCTTTGAGACTTGTTATTTACTCAGCTTTCCTTATTCGGGCTCACAGATTTTTAGTTACTTACAGTACCTACAGTTATTTAGTTGTTACTCGTCTATGTACTAAGCTGGTTCATCGTTACTCAATTTTATAATCATAGCAGAAATGATAAAAGTAATTATCTGATTTTTGCATGCTTCTCTGGTACTATAACACGACAAAAAGGGAACATTGTAGTGAGATTTTTGCCTGTGCAAAAGCATTAAAATGCTGTAATATTCCTTAATATGAATAAAATAGATACTCTATCATACTCACCTCGTTTTGTAGAATTTATCAAGAGAAGTAGATCTTAAAAACTATTTATAGAGGATTTCTACTAATTTATTTGCAATTATAAATTTTTTGAATGGGACGTAACTTTACACAAGTTCAATAGCTGCAAAGGAATTCTTTAAACACATAGATAGATAGATAGATAGATAGATAGATAGATAGATAGAGAGAGAGAGAGAGAGAGAGAGAGAGAGAGAGATATTGAGAGATTTTTAAAAAACATAGTTTAGTTTGTTACTAGTCAATAGTAGTGAGTCATACGTGAGGATTGACCTCATCAACTAATTTTTCAGTGAAATAAGCTTACCAGCCATCACGCTACACAAAACCATCATCTGGTTAAGCTTTGTATAGCATAGTACAAGGCCTCGAAGTTAGGGGGTGGGTCCTCGTGGTGTAATGGTTAAAGCGATGGACTGCGGAATCGTAGCACGCGAATTCGAATTCCGCTTGGGCTATTACGTTCACATTTGGGCAAATACCGTTGGGAAAGGTATAAACCCCCTTATCCTCCCAGCTAAAGGTTAAATAGTACAACTACTGTTCTTCTAGGGGAATGGCTTTGGCATTAACTAACCTACAAAGGCTGATATGCCATTAAACAAAGAAACCGAACCAAAGTTAGCGTACCTAGTCAGGATAGAACTTGATAGACTGTTGTAATGGTTTGAAAAACTTGCTCACTATAATCTCACAGCTTGACTTACGGTCAAATTACCGAAGCAATGATGAGCCTCTTGAGTTCTGAAATGGGTGACAACTTAGAAATTGTAAATACTCTAAACAACCCGAGGCTTCTGTTTCAGCCTGTGTAAAAGTTTAGTAAATGAAAACTACAATCTCACAGCAAGATACGAATACTTCTTCTAACTCATAACCATTACTTCACGGTGAGGCAAATTTGGTTCTTTAACCTTGGTATGGTAACCGGCCTGAAAGAAAGAAAATCCTGAATTCAAACCTGTTAAACTCCGCCTAAAAAAATTGACCTTGTTTCACATCCTACTCGTGCGGAGAGGTTGGTAAATACATATATATGTGTGTGTGTGTCTGTATGTATATATATGTGTGTGTGTGTGTATATATATGTGTGTGTGTGTGTGTGTTTCTGTATGTATGTGTGTGTGTTTATACGTGAGTCTCTATATGTATGCTTATACGTGTCTGTATGTGTGTCTTATTTCCATTGACCTATATACATATATATATGTGTGTGTCTGTGTGTGTCTGTCTTTGTCTCTTTATGTGTATGTATGTATGCATGTATGTATGTGTGCGTTTATACTTGAGTCTCTATATGTAAACTTATACGTGTCAGTATATGTGTGTCTTACTTCCATTGACGTATATACATATATATATATATATATATGTGTGTGTGTGTGTGTGTGTGTGTGTGTGTGTGTGTATGTCTTTGTCTCTTTATGTGTGTGTCTGTGTGTTGATAGATTATTTTTTAAGATAGAAAACACGCTCCGAATTTGTACTGTTAAATTTTTTGTATCTACATAGATATCGATCGACTGGCCTCTTTTGACTTTGTACAACTCGTGCGGAGGGGTTGGGTAAGATTATACTTCATGACGAGGCATTCATACCTCTTCTAATGCGCTAAAAATTATCTCACGATTATCTCAAAGTTGAAGCACATAAATAGAAAAATGACCTTTAATTGTCCCAACTAAAACTAAAACTATTTTGCTGGAATATTGATGACGTAATAATCATCAATATCGAATTAAACTCATTTAATTTAGAATAAAATTAACTCTTTTTAAATTTGCCCAACTGTTCCATCACTAGCAGGATGTGACAAGGTCAATTTAAGCAGGATACAGATAGTTCAAATTCATATTTTTCCTCCTCCTAGACCGGTTGCCGTATCAAAGCCATGGAGTACATTCTACCCCACTATTTACCCATATTTGGTGTGTGCGAAGATATGGATTCATGACTTTCTCGAGGGCATAAAAGCAAGTAAAATAGACTCCCCTAAAATATGAACTCGATATTGTGATTCTACTTCCCACATTGCGTTAAGCGAGCCTCCTAACGTTGAGTGTCCCTAAACCTTCCAAAACGGGTAGGATGTGACACGAGGTTAAATTTTTCGGCGAAGGCCCTCCAACACATAAATCCAAGAACAAGATCCCTGCAAAGAAATGTTTTAGCTGCATTAGAGACTGTAACGTGTTGCCAAGGTATAAAAAGAACGTGAGGCTACTTTCTGGGAAAGAAGAGAGAAGAAAAAAATAAGAAGAAAAAGCAGACATAGAGATGACGATAATCTAAAAAGACTAGAAAAAAACGGTGTCTCAAATCTTCTGCGCAGGTGCAAAACCACCGTAAACGGATTTGTTCGATACCAGACAGAAATATGAGACCACTCGGATTTGAAAGTGAGTTAGCAGCCAAACGCGAAGAGATGGAGACACGAATTGAACACCAGCTACGAAAATAGACAAAAATTACTGCCCCCATTTTAGGGTGAGCTCCAAAAAGGGGTGTCACACCGAATGCAAACCTGTAAAGACGAAATCAGTGAACAAGCATGTTAGAACAATGTTCTCTCTTTGTCCGACTCATGCAGGCGATTCAGCTCTCATATTCTCTTTCTTTCTACTGGCGGCTACTAAGAAGTGTAGTAGTAAATAAACTTTTGTGTCAGTGAACTAAGACAGAGTTTTATGTTTTCGTCACCTTACAACAAGGTCCGATAACAACTTAAGACATAGCGATACACGCATTAACAGTTTCGAGCACGTGATGGTACGACCGTATATTTGGTGTATAACATAACAACGGCTATTTGGTTCCGTTATATTACATTTTTTGGTCGGTCATCAGGCAATGAACCTAACCCGTGCCTTTTTAGATGAGGAGACTGGTACTGCCTGTAGGTACAACCCGCTGACGCTAAACTCTTCAATATATTTGCAGTAATCAAAATTTGCACCTTTTTTTCAGCTCATGCCTCATGCTAACGTATATCTAACCAGCGTTGGCAAACTAAATGCTAACCTATATATATATATATATAAATTGTAAGGTTATCTCATCAACGATGCTCCATGAAAAACCAAAGTCGTGGATACTTGAACATGGAAGAACTAAAAAGAGAAAGTTGAAAAGTCAGCCTCAAAGACAAAAGTCGAAGAACATTGAACTCCAAGAATAATTTAATTAAAGTTATGCCCACCATTCTTGTAATCAAGGGATCTGATAAGACATGAATAAAATAAAACTGTCACAGTAATTAAAACTTATTCGTATCTGACCATTTAGTTTGACGCTCTTCAAGCAGAAAGCGAAGAAGATTAATTTGTTGTTTCTCCATTATTTCCCACTCATCTTCTCTGTTTCCGTCAACTTCCTTACTCTCACGAGATCTGTATCAGTTGATAGCCCAAATACCAGATAAGGTTAACCTCACTTCTTCCTTACTTCTCTCTCAAGACGTCATCAAAACAGTTTAAAGAGACACCAGCCTGACGATATAACCAGATACGAGAATACAAAACTACGGACAACAAATACACTGCCCTGTAGGCTAGTGGGGGTATATAATACACCGACTGTACCTCTGCAAAAGGGTAAGACCCCAATCTCTCTGAATATACTAGGTATGACACTAAACGGTATCTGTTGGTGTGGCTCCAGTCCCAGGGCTTTAAGGAATGGAGAGTAACCTTCGTTGCCATTACTCCTAGGTTCACTCTGGCCAGGAGTGGTAGTACCTTTTAGGGTTTCATCTCTGGGTCAAATAGAACTGTTTAATCATTTTCTAAAGATTATTATTTGTTATTTGAAACCATAGAGCTGTGAGCAAATTATTTATATTACATAGGAATACTTGATAAATAGAATGATTAATGTTAAATAGCAATACTTGAAATCATTTAACAGTGCGAATAGAAATAATGAATATTAAGTAGAATTATTAGTGTTTAATAAGAATACTTGAAACCATTTAACTTTGGCAAAGCAGATGATCTCTATCAACTCGTTGAAAAATAAAGTTACCAAAAATTATCCGCTTACAAATCATATATATATGTGTGTGTGTGTGTGTGTGTGTGTGTATAATTTGTAAGCGCATAATATATATATATTTATAATTGAGCATTAAATAACCCCTAATGGTTGATAAGCCATAAAACACCAACCAACAAACCACCCAATAAACACACGGTCATGCTCGTGACTGGAAACATCCAACTCTACCCATGCTACTACTACCGGCGCTGCTTTAAAATTAAGCCTCTGGCGTTACTGATTTGCCAAAGCATTGGTTTAAATCGATATCAAGAAAGGTAGGGGAAGTCGATGGCTGAAGTGTGTTTTCTATTGGAAGCCACCTCAACATTGGGCTGTATAATTTTGATGTTATCGTAAATTCAAGTTCTGTATGTAAAGATGAATATGTTAATAAATCATTAAAAGGAAATCTCTCCCTCCGATTTCAAGGTGTTATCATCAGCAAAAGACATTTACCTGATGTTCATTATGCAGACTTTGCTCTCAATTCTTTTTCTTGTTTTAAACTCTAACTTCCACTTGCCCATTTATATAAATAACTTGAAATAGAAAAGTTTTTGACAATTAAACCATATACTTACAGTTAAACTGCGTATTTATGCTTAACTAAATTGTTTAAATTAGAACTGTTTGACTAAACTGAATAGCTTGAAATAGAAATGTTTTAGACAATTAAACTGTGTACTCATGCTAAACTGAGTTGTTTGAAATAGAACTGATTATTTGTATAAAAATAGAATTGGCATTAAATAAACTACAAAGATTGATATGCCATAAAACCCAAACAACAACCAACCAATCTAACTTCCATAAGATTTGAATGAGTAAATAATATTGATTATTACGAGAAAAATAATGCAACCAGGTTTAATGAGTTCCCTTGTTTAAAGTGGTGGCTTAGGTTTGATTTTTTTTAATTCATGGAGGAATAAATATTTGGGGAGTATCCGTTGTAAGATATTTTGGACCCTTCTTAAATTAAACGAGATAGAAACTCAGAAATATGCACCAGAGAACAAGAAAATTGATGACAATTCAAAAACTTGAGGAATATGCAAAAAGAACAAGGGGAGATTTCAAAAACTGCAGAAATAACATGGTGCCAAACAGAAAAAAGAATTCATTTATTTATCCAATAAGTTGGGATTTAAATCGTGAAGTGCATTGTATTTCTGTTGATAAGTGGGGACTTAAATCATGAAGTGTTTTGTATTTCTAACCACTGATCAGTGGGGACTTTTGATCAGTAGGGACTTAAATCATGAAGTGCATTGTATTTCTGTTGATGAGTGAGGACATAAATCATGAAGTGTTTTGTCTTTCAGTTGACGAGTGGGGGACTTAAGTCATGAAGTGTTTTGGCTTTCAGTTGATGAGTGAGGACTTAAATCATGAAGTGCTTCGTATTTCTGTTGATGAGCTGGGACTTAAATCAAGAAGTGTTTTGTCTTTCAGTTGACTAAAATCATGAAGTGCTTTGTATTTCTCTTGATCAGTGGGGACTTAAATCTTGAAGTGCTTTGTATTTCTGTTGATGAGTGGGCACTTGATTCATGAAGTGCTTTGTATTTCTGTTGATCAGTGGGGATTTAAATCATGAAGTGTTTTGTCTTTCAGTTGATGAGTGGGGGACTTAAATCATGAAGTGTTTTGTATTTCTGTTGATAAGTTTGGGCCTCAATCATGAAGTGTTTTGTATTTCTGTTAAAGCAGAATTTGCTTTGGTAACAAAAACCCTATAATTATTTCGATTTACTTACTTGAATTTTGACTTTTCTTTGTTATTAACATTAAATACAAAAAGAGAAACATTTCATTTTGGAAGAAATGAAAATTTGTTTGTCTAATTTACATCTTAGCAGAAAACGTCACTAAAAACCAAATTCACAGGGATAACTATCCTCGATTTATTTAATAAAAAGTAGTTAATTTTAATATTCTGTAGTTTAAATTATTTTCAATAGTTAAAATGAATTCTACCCCGACATTATTATTTCCTCAATATTAAATAATTCTATATTTTTCTCCTGATGGTTTGGAAAAAATTATACCATTAATTTAGATAAATCAAAGTAATTTTTGAAGAAATATTTTATGAAGCCAGAATATCCTGTTATTAGATGAAAATATGTTGCGTTTTATCTTTTATTAATTTAGTGACTGCTCAACAAAAAAAAATCACTAAACATCGTCTACTAGTGTACTAGAGGAGCAAAGCCACGAATGCATAAATTCGATGCTCTAAGGAACAGAGAATGGACGATTGGAATGGTTTGAGAGGACACAGTCAATGGCTAAAAGGAGATGAATTTTGAAAAGATGTGATGGCAGGATGGTCCCCAAATGCAGATCTAGTTGTCCAATGAGTCACCGTCGGAGGAGCGATGGTTTGCCGACCTGAGAGGCATAATGTCAATTATATTTTTTATGCGTTTTGTAATTTATTGAATAAATCACAAAAATGGTTCGTGGGAGTGTGACACTATTGACTTTTGATGATCTACTATATAAGTATAGATGTGTTTCTGTGTGTATGTGTCAATTTATATATGTATACATGTGTGTGTATAGGTGTATCTATGCGGTATGTGACAAGACGCAGAAAGAGGAGGTAGGTCACCACCCACCATCAATCTAGCCGGTGGGAAAGGGAACAAACAAACAGGAAATGTCAAGGCAATTCCCGTTTACCGAGACGGGTAGAATGATCTAGAAAATATTGGAAAGTTAGACTACTCCTGAGAGGACATTAAAAACCGATCCCATTGCCAGGCTAAAAGAAGTCTCGGGCTACTGGTGCAAACGAGAAGTCAGGAAAAGTGAGTTCTTTGACAGTGGAAGAGAGAGTTGTTAACGGTTCCAGATATATCAGCAGTGACAGGCTAGGGTCATTGCTGAACTCTAAGACAGTGAGGAGTAGATTTATGACACTGCTAATCATATTTACCCAACCCCTTCGCTCGGGCAGGATATGACACACGGTCAATATTTAAGCGGAGTTTAACAGGTTTGAATTCAGAGTTTTCCTTCTCCTAGACTAGTTGCCACTCCAAGGCTGAAGAACCCAGTCTGTCCTACTATTTACCCATAGCTGGAGGGAGAATAATTGGATTCATACCTTTCCCAAGGGTATTAGTGCGATGTGAAATGCAATCGGTCTCGTCCAGGATTTGAACTCGTATCACCGTGTCCATTTCCTATGACGATAATCATTACACCACGGGCACCTCCATGACACTGCTAATATCCTGGACTCGTGCACTGTCGTGGTATGCATCTACAGAATGTATCAACGTTGGCTCTGACATCGCTGCACAGTCAAATATTTCATAATGCAATGATGTACACGGGCAGTTGACTACGTCACAAACCAACCTAATTTTCTATATAGAATTCCTACTACTTTTCTGGTTCCTTTTCTTCTTTCATATTCTTTCCTTTTCCCTTTCTTTTCCTCTTTATTTTTATTCTTTCCCCAATACGTATAGTCCAATATAAACAAAAGCATCCAGTCCTCACCGTTAACTTAGGTTTAAGAAATGTTTTTCTTTATTTTTTCTACAAACATTCCAATTTTTGAACTCATCTAAAATAAGAGAATTTTTTCTACACCATTATTTTCTACTCTAGAGGATTTTTCATAATTTTAAATTAGTATCTGATAAAACTCATATGAAAGGGATTGGAATTCATTTGTTATCATTTATGTAAAAAGATGAAAAATGAAATTTAATTTTTGTTTTGATTTTTTCAACTCACTCTTCTTCAGTATGCCAATTCTTTGATGCTAAATTTTCGTATATTTTTCCGTGACACACATAACTGCATCTTGCAGCGAACTGGTAGGCCTATGGCACATAGTTTTGGAAATAGTATTTTATACAATCAATTTTTAATTTCTAATCGAAAAACTCGATCCCTAAAAATTTGAAATGCTGTAAAATAGTGGTTGACGCTAAGAGAAAATTGCTTCTTAAAAACGGATTTTAAAAAACGACAACTTGAAAATCCTTCAAAGTACTTGGCCTAAAACCTGTAAAAATTTAGAACCAACAAGAAATTTTCTGTTCTCGAGTCTTCTTAAAAGATATTTTAACTTGCACAAAGTAGATGAGATGTTTTTAGTTGATTTCATGCCTCTTATCTAAAATCACACACAGCATAAATATTAAGAAAATATTGATTTTTCCAAGATTTAAAATGCATTTAAATACTCAAGAAATCGCACTTTTTCACTGATTTTTTACTTCAGCAATTGAAGCTTATATTATTTTTTTAATAAAACAATGGTTTTATACTTGATAGGCTATACGCTGCATCCAGCCTAAAATATTATAAAAGATACAAGAAGCCAAAATACTATTTACGTGTTCTTTAAAATTAATTAAAATTATTCAAGTAATTTACTTAGCGTTAAGAATATTGAAAACTGTACATTGTTTTATGTTAAATTGCTTTATTTGGCCTAAAAGCTCCAAGATTGTCAAGATAAATTTCTCCAATATGTTTTATATGTTTTTGTATTAATTTGTTGTTGAGCCGATTTCAATAATTTGGTCTAAAAATGCGATGAAAACTAATGATTATAATGCTTTTATTTTAAAGGTTCTTCACTTGATTTTAATAAATTTGTTAAAGCCAAAGAAATTCATTTTAAATGGATGTTTTCCTTAAGAGCCCAGAATTCTGCTTCAAAAGTATTTTACTGGCAAACAGATTCAATTTTAATGATAAAATCAGCATTAATACTAGCGTGTGTACCCAATCTTGCCCGGGAAAAAAGATAAGAAAATATGTTTGATTAAATATCTCTTATATATAAATTAGCAAAGTTCAGTAGATACATAAATATGAACATGACATAAATACGCACGAAAAAGTTTTAAACAAAGAATAATTCTAATTAATTTTTGAAAGCCACTTTGAGTAGATTATTGTTTCTTTTTCTCTTTTTACAAATAGGAAGAGTTTTTTGTCGTCAATGAGTTTCAGAAACATAAAGTTGGCTACAGATTTTGCTTTTTTTTTCAACCAATCATTTTTAAGTAATCGAGCATCATTTGTATACGTCATATCAATTTTTTTGCCATCTGGTGACCTCAAATGAACTCGGAGGTCAATTTTGTTGAGTCTCAACTAGAGACTGAAACGTTTTTGTGACGGGCACGATCCTCAGACAGACAGACAAACATATACATAAACTTCAACATAATAGTATAGATTTACAACGGTTAGATAAGTCTGAAACAAGATCAAAAAGGAGAAATTAAGTAAAAAAACATTTAAGTCGATAGGTTCTGTCTGCTTTGAAAAGCAGCATTCTAGATAACCAAGTTTCGAACATTGGTGAACTAGTGGGAAATAGATTTACTGATGCTTTATTTATTATTATAGATTATCTGGCTTAATAGGGTACAAGACAAAGTATAAATAAACGACAATAGAAAGTTTATGCTACAGTTACTTAATAGATCGGTGATACCTATTTTTGACATATAGTGTAGCATTTAAATTACGTTCTGAGCTGTTAAATATGTAAAAAAAAATTTAAAGCGTCAACCAGTTTGATGGACAGCCGTTAAACTCGAAGTTAATGTGAAAGTACGGTTTTCATTTGATGATTTCGGTCAGATGACCAAAACGGTTCTAGAGTTAGAATAACTTAGAGACGGTTGAAATATCCATCTTCCCCGAACTTCTGAAGTCGCCGTGACATTCGACCCAACGTTCTGAATAGCGACATTATAATAAGCAAGTTCGAACTCCAGTCGAGCTACTACGTTTTCTTGGGACTAATACCTTTAGGAAAGGTATTAACAGCTTATCCCCCACCTATGGGTTGTAAAACTACTACTGAACTTCTACAAGGATGGCTTTGGCGTTAAATAACCCACCATGGTTTATCTGTCATTAAACAAAGAAGTCGAGACTGAAGTTTTGTAGAGTTAATCTAGTCATTCATAAGGACTAATCTTTTAGTTCATCAGTTATCTGTGAACCACGTTTAAGCTTTCAGGTATTCCCAGAAGAAGGAATCACAATGGGATAGATCTGTGGATTACGTTTAAAGACTTCAGTCTTCAGGTATCTCTGAGAAAGTAATCACTCGAGGAAAGATCTGTAGCCTACGTTTGAAGACCAAAGCCATCAGGTATCACCAGAGGAAGTAATCATAAGAGGATATATCAGCAGTCTACGTTTGAAGACTTGAACCTTCAGGTATCCCGAGAGGAAATAATCGCAAGAGGATAGATCAGCAAAGTACATTTAAAGACTTGAGCCTTCGGGTATCCTTAGAGGAAGTAATCACGAGCAGATAGATCTGTGGCCTACGTTTAAAGACTTGAGCCTTCAGGTATCCCCAGAGGAAATAATCGCAAGAGGATAGATCTGTGGACTACGTTTAAAGACTTGAGCCTTCAGGTATCTCCAGAGGAAATAATCGCAAGAGGATAGATCTGTGGCCTACGTTTAAAGACTTGAGCCTTCAGGTATCTCCAGAGGAAATAATCGCAAGAGGATAGATCTGTGGCCTACGTTTAAAGACTTGAGCCTTCAGGCATTCCCAGAGGAAGTAATCACAATTGGAGAGATCTGCAGCCTAAGTTTAAAGATTTAAGCCTTCAGATATCCCAATAGGCAGTAATCATAAAAGAATAGATCAATGGCCAATGTTTAAAGATTTGAGCCTTCGGGTATCCCAATAGGAAGTAATCACAAGAGGATAGATCTTTGGCCTACGTTTCAAGACTTGTGTCTTCAAGTTTCCCAAGAGGAAATAATCATTAAATGATAGACCTCTTGCATGAGCCTATTACGGGATGTTATCAAGTTGTGAGATAAAGAGTTATGGAAGAAATTATCTCCGAATTTTCATAGGTGCGCTTGCCAACTGAAATGGCATGGCTACTGCTGCTCAGAAGCACACCTCTCAACTGCTCAGCACAACTAGGGTCAGCTGGAGCCAGAGTGTGCTACTCATGAATACTAGGTATATCTTAGTTTTGATTTAGTGCCCATCAACAACAATACTTGTGTCGGAGCTGATTATCTTACAGTGTTTGTTGTTGAATAAAAGTTTCCACCAAACAATGGTAATTGTAACTCGAAAAAATTCATCATCATAACAGATTAACTAGGTTCTTCAGCCTTGGTAAGGTAACTAGTCTAGAAGAAGGAAAACTCTGAATTCAAACCTGTTAAACTCCGCTTAAAAAGTTGACCTTGTGTCATATCCTGCCTGAGCGGAGGGGTTGGTAAATATGATATATGATAACAGATTTACTGGTTATATTTTTATCTAAATCACGCATTCGAGATATATTGATTTAGATATATCTTTTTAGATTTATTTTGATATGGATTGGTGGTGTTTTTGCTATATCAACCCCTGTGGTTTACCCAATCCCAAACCCCATTTATTCATACATAATATATGATTTGTAAGCAAACAGCTTGTATGTAACATTTTGATACGATCCAGAGCTCATTCGCTTGTATAAAATAAAATGGTTTCAATTATTTCTATCGAACCCCAACAAACTTACTTAATATTAATCATTTATTTGCACACAGTTAAATGGTTGCAAGTATTACTATTTAACATCAGTAATTCTCTAACCAAATATTATTATCTTATTTGATACTAATCATTTACTTGTTAACAGTATAATTGTTTCAAGTATTGCTATTTATCCCTAATAATTTATTTAACATTATTAATTCGTTTGCCCAGTTAAATGGTTTCAAATATAATAAATAATTTAAAAGTTCTATTTGACCCAAATATGAGACCCTAACTGGTACTGAGTGAACCTGGAAGCAATGGCAATGAAGTAATTCTCAATATTCCTCAAAACTCCAGGAGTGTTTTTTATCTAGATTTTTTATACGAAACTTGATAGTTAAGCATCAGTTTGTCGCTATAGAGAAGGAACAAAAATGTCTCAACTATTTATATACATGAGACAGTCTGTGAACCCATAAGGCTCCCGTTCGAATAGTGCTCCATAATGATACTGATGTTTCTATTTAGAAAGGAGTGAAGAGTTTTTTTTTATCATTAAGGGTTTTCGGACTATTGTCTTCATCTTTATTGTTATTTCCATAACGTTTCGGATACATAGCTTAATGGTCATAGGTGTTGATTCCCTAAGCTTCTATGGAGACAATCATGAGGAGGTTGCAGATTCAATCCTGACTGCAGGCGAGTAACAATACAGGAATACTTAACACTTGTACCCGGTTATGGCTAACGGAATCAGAACAGGCGACCCCCGTGGATTCAATAAAGGACGTAGTTCGAAGTTCCATGAAGGTTCCCAAGTTTGAAAAACACCTGAAGAAGGCCGAAGGATATATCGACCGAAATGTTGTGAAAATAACTATAAAGATGAAGACAATAGTCTGAAAATCCTTAATGATAAAAATCATCAAGCTTCGTCTCAGAAATTTAGAAAACTGAGTGAAGAGTTATAATTACTATTTCATAGTTACCTTTTTTATTTTGAATTTCTTAATGATTAACCAATGACATTTAGTACGAACAACATATCCCACAAAATTATCATTCTTTTGCAAATTGGACTTGAAATCACTTCATTCTCTAATATAGAGTATATATATATATATAGCAACGCTAGTTTCCTGAGCAACAAAAAAAAGCTCTGAACGGTATCCAAGGGACAGAGTCGGAATCTATGCTCCCTACTTCAAAGGTACGGAGATACTTCCGTTTCCGGATTGGTTGCAGAAACCGAATCAAATAATCTGTCCTACATAATCACAGACTGGCAGGAATAAGGAAAGATACCTTCGAGGAGCTTTTGAAATCCGAAGGCATCCCATGCCGGTACTTTTACCGGTGAAGTTTCGTGACTTAGGATGTCCTGCTGTTCTCGGAGAAGCTGGCCAAGAAGCTGGCCGGGAGCAACGTCACGACAAATAACTTCCGGCTTCATCCATAATATAAAGGTACCAGGCGGATTCGAGTCACCGTGTGCAGCGTCCTGGTGTAACTTAATGGAGAAGTCATAGCGGCCTACATGAACGCCTACGGCAACGTAAAGAAAATAACAATGGTGCACTCGGCAGACGAGGCAGCTCATGGTGACTTCGACCAGGATATCTGCCTCAATAGGGAGGGCTTTCGGGCCATTTCTAATATATTAGCTTATCAGGATCTGCAGATGATGATGGTCGTGGAGGACAGGACACCCCGTTGGTCCTGCAAACAATTGGGTTATCTTGCCAGAACCTGCCCACAAAAGTCATTAAACAACAACCAAACCAGCAGTAACATCATCATCAACAACAACAACAACAGCAACCAGGAAAAGACCATCAGCCCAACTACTAATCCTGCTCCGGAACCTGGGGACCACCCAAACCAGAAGAAGGGTGGATCCAAGTAACCGGAAAGGAAAAAGAACAATAGAACAAACCACAGGAGCAACAACAAAAGCAATAACAACAATAAAAGCTGCAGAAACACTAACAACGGAAGTAATAACAAAAGCTACAACAAAAAAAGCAGCAGTAACATCACCAACCGAGTCAGCACCAACCTAATCAGGAAAACCCCCATCATCGCCGTCAAAAAGGTAAAAAAATAGCAAGAAAAATTTTGAGCAGCCTGAGGAGATGGAGACTTCCACAACCTTAAAGAAGCGGAGCGACAGTGGCCAGACTAAAGCGAAAAAACAGTGTACTCCACCCAACATTCCCACAAAATCACAACAACCAGCACCTGAAGTCACACAACAGCAGCCCCCTACACAATATCCACGACCAGCACCCCAATCATCACTTCTATTGAAAAAATCCCCCCAAAAAAAACTCCTCTTCAACCCCCCCCAGTCCCCTCAGCATGAAATTTCTTCCTCCTCTCCAACTCTCCCCTGTCCAGGCTGTTCGCCAGATCCAGATCCCTCAATAGAATCCCAGACAACAACTCCCAACAGGAAAGCACACGTCCCCAGTCCTTTCAAGCCCGACCAAAAGCTCGGTCGGCATCTTCTAAAGAGGGCAGTCAAGAACTTTTAGGGGTGACTTTGTGCTCTGGGGAAGTTAAAGATCTTTCAGCAGACTTTCAGATCCACAGAGCACTCAAGCCGCTCCTCAATTTCAAGCAGAGACATTAGAAATCATTACCATATTGCTCAGGTCGAGTCCCCATTTATATGCATCCCTCCTTTTACAGGTCGTTAAACCTGAAGTACTCCCTAGACGTGGGAGGCTTGTCCAGAAACGGCCGAGTTACAACTAAACTCGGTACTGGATCCCTGTGGCATGCAGTCGGCGTCCTCGCTCCTGAGGATTTCCGCGCCGTAGTCGACATTGAGTAAGGTAAGTGGGTTTGATGGCTCTAAACCTTGCCACTTTGAATGTGAGAGGGCTGAAGAATCCAAGTAAGTATTCGCGCTTGCTTGGTGAACTCTCGAACCTCTAGGTGATGTTGCTGCAGTACTAGAGACTATCAGGTGTTGAAGAATGACTACGTTGTTCTTTTAGCATCCGTCAGCCGTAGCAGCGTTGGGGTCTCTTTGCTAATTGGACGTAGCCTTATTGCTGATGTAAATCTTGTTCTTGCAGATGACAGGGGTCGGCTGCTTGTGGCCGATGTTGCCATTAAAAGTTTCGAGTTCCTGGTGGTCGCGGTTTATATGCCCAATATCGCTGCCGGGAGGGTTTACTTTTTTCGGCGGTTAGCGCCGTTCCTCGACAATCCGAAACGGATAGCTAATAGGCCTAGTCTGGTCGGCAACTGGAAATTTAATATCTCTTTACTGGAGATACGGAACTTCTGGGACCGGCAAGACTCCCTACTTCAGCAGGCATTAATGGGGCAGTTACCGGGAATAAGCGGGGGGATCTCTTAAACGCAGGATTAGAGATTTCGACATCAAATACGGTCACCGGCTCAACTTAGACAGGACCAAGGTGGCAAAATCTTTAGAAGATAAGCTTTCCCGAGCAGTGGATGAGGGGCATTCCAAAACCGTAGATTTAGCTAGACAGGACCTTGAGCGTGAGGCTAGCGAGCGCTACAAAGGATTCGTAATTAGATCTAGGTTAAAAAGAGTTCCCAACGAATCCGTGAAATACAACGCATTCGCGCGAGAGGAAGAAGTACGAAGGTTTCCCTTTCGGTATATCGAATCGGTCAAGTCCCCGGGCGCGCACGTGCTCCAGTCGAATCGTGAGATGCGTGACGCCTTTCTGGCGCACTTCCGTGATTGCTTTGCTCGCTGTCCTGACCGGTTCGGGAGTTTCGTAGCTATTTAGCTGACTTCCCTCGCCATCAGCTGCGAGGGTTTGGTTTCTGAATGCGAAGTCCGTGATGCGTTGAAGCAGGTCGGCTTCAACAAATCGCCCGAACTTGATGGTTTACTCTACTCTTTACCCAAGTGTACTTGAGGCTGCCACATATGTTTGTGCCTATTCTGACGGATATGTTCAACCATGAGTTCTCCCAAGGAGCTTTCCCTGGTAGTGTAACCAAGGGCGTGATCACATTGCTGAAGAAAGGTGGCAGGCATGTTTGGGTGGAACTAGACGATTACAGGCCCATAACTCTGCTTCACAAAGTTAAAGATTTTGGCTCGGATCTTATCGAACTGTTTGCAGCTTGTCATTAGCGATTTGATCGGACCTGAGCAGAACTACGCTGTAAAGGGAAGATCAATTGAAGACAACTTGCACTAGGTGCGCCAGATCCTAGAGGGATTAAAAGAAGGCACCAAAGCTGCACTGATCAATTTAGATCAGTCCAAGGCCTTCAGTAGGGTTGACCACCGGTTCTCGGTGACTGTTTTGGAGACTGCCTGATTCCAACTGGAGTTCCGCAAATGGCTTAGCATGATGTACCAAACCCGCAGGCGGTGGTGCAGGTGAACGGGAAGCACACGGAGGCGTTCGCGATCGAGCAGTCGGTCCGACAGGGTTGCCCCCTTTTTCCTCTCCTCTATGTCCTCGCTTTGGGGCCCCAACTCCGGAGGCTTAAGGACAAGAAGGTAAGTTCGGCCCTGCGCGACATTTCTTTTTGCTGTTCCCCTTTCGGCAAAGGTATCCGCGTACGCCGATGATATGCCTGCCTTTGTGTCCCGCCATTTGGACATACTGGCTGTGAAGAACGCGGTTGCGAGATACAAGCAAATAGCAGGGACTAAGATCAACTTTGATTAGAGAAAAGGTTTGCGGTTAGGTGGCTGGAGGGGTGACGTTCTCCTGCCAGGGCCTATCCGCTGGTGTGACGGACCCATTCCCATGTTTTGACAGAGGTGTGCGCCGTGTATATCTTCCCCTTGATCCTTTATCGATTGTCTGTACTTCCTCTGCTTAGGAACCATCAACTGGCGCTTCAACAATCTCTCTCCAAATTACTTTGGGGAGGCAGAAGGCCGATGGTCCGTAGACAGGTCTGTTGTCAACGTCTGCAGAACGGGGATCTAGATATGCCTGATCTGGAGAACCACTGGTTCGCTGAAAGACTGGCTTACTTGGGCCGATCCTTGTCGATAGACGCGGCGTGGAGGCGAAAGGTGTGAGATATCTTTCCTCGCCTTAAGTCAGACCCCATGGCTGAAGGTCAACATAAGCCGAAAGGCGAGGCACCGTTTGCCCGAGAATGCCATAAGGCTCTTCGCAACCTTTCTCGGTCCAGTGACCTTTCTCAGTCTCGAAAGGAGCTATATCGAGAACTAATGGTGGGCTCCACTTTGGATCTCCTTGTGGATAGGCTCGGCTGGTCGATGGAGGAAGTTCGCCCGCATTGGAATTGGGCGGCAGGTTCGGGCTTCTTGAACAATTCCGAGTTCTCGCTCAGCGGGCGGCTTGCACGGAACGTGTTGCCCCTTTTTGGCCTGAATTACAAAGCGTGTCGGGCAGACATGCCCGGTTGTCCTCGCTGAGGCAGTCGCTTAGAAGAAACGGCTGAGCATGTTATCTACTACAGCGAGCGAGTTCTCTGTTTTGGGATCATGTCGGAGAGTGGGCGGCCCGCAGAGAAACCCAAGTGGCTCGTACTGCTCGACGTTGGTTACGTCGTGGGCAACGTCCTGCCTCATTTTCAAGATGAGAAGCATGTGGTATTTCTCGCGATCCAATCTATAGCTAGAATGGTTATTTGGCCTACGTGAATAAAGGGATTGTATGACGATGCAAACTTTTCTCATCGTAATCTGATTTTGTTCTTTAGGCATCAGCGTAAGGTCAAAATCAGATGCGACAGAAAACGCTTGGATCGCATAACATTCGACTGAAGGTGTGTGGATGCAGCGAACCTGGTCGTACGAAAGGGGGCAACGTTGGAGTCATCCTTCCTTCCTCTTCCTGTGCATGGCGACTACGGATTAGGTCCTTCTAGACCCTACTCCGGGTGAGTAGTTTATTTGTTCCCTTTTCCTGAGCTAGCAGTATGTTGTGAGTCATTGTCCTCGTCATCAAGTTGTTAGTCTCCAAGGTTTCTTCCGTCCCCATTCTTTATTGTCCCTTAACCCTCGATCCAGTCCCATTTTTCTGAAGATTTTTGAATTCATATCTATATTCTCATTCCTGCATAAACCTTCCACACCACACCTTACCCTGCACTTATTTTGTCCGTTTAGCTTAGTTTCCCTTCCCCAGTAGGGAAGGCCCGGCTTGTTTTCGGTCCCTTCAGAGACTGGAAAACAGTTAGCCTCCATTTTATTGTTGGGGGATGGGAGGGAAACCAAACGGGTGTTTATTTTGTTTTATTTTTACTTTTTTTTTTTTTTTTTGCGTTCTTCTCCCATCCCCATCACTTTCATAAATTGTACAGAAACCATTCATTGTAAATAAAATGCATTTTTCATCTGGGGTTTTTAAGTGGGACTTTTTTCATAGAGTAAATGCGGTATTTTGGTGGTTGTAGCGCGCTTGGTGAAGAATGAATGACCAATTGTATTGTTGAATGGTATGGCGAATGTGACTAGCTTGGGCTCCTTAGTTTTCATAGACTAGCAGCCCTTCTCCTCCGTCTCAAAACTTGGGACCTTGTGCTCCCCAAAATTGTATTCACTACTCTTTTGGATATAAAGCATTTTATTCCAGACATTGATACGAGACGATCGTCACATCTCTCTTATTCCTGCTCGCAGACTTGGCATTTATGTATATGCTTCTGATTATTTGTTTGTTATAAAATTTCTCTCAAAAAGAGATAATCAAATATTTAGCATTAGCAATGGATTTGCACAAACCGCTGTTTTTTTTATCTTTACGAATGTTACGTAAGGCACAACAAATCATTCGGTTTAAATAGGGTGATGCACCGGTAGCCTTCTGCGGGGAGTGATCATCTGGTGACGGAAGTGATTCAAAGACACCAACAACAGTTTCGTTAGATCCAGGATCCTTTTGTTTGTTTGTTTTTTGTTGTTTTTTTTTGTTGTTTTTTTTTTTTTGTTTTGTTTTTTCCTTTTAACTACTTGGAAAGGCTTAAATTTAGATTCGATGTTACCTAGGATATAGGTATAAAGTTATGTTTTCTCTCAGGGTTATTATTTCTTTCAACTTCTTCGATCTGTCCAGCCTTTTCTTTTGAGTGATTCTGGCTCAGTCACTTTTTCTGTGTCCATGACATCACTTTTCTACCGGTCGTCTATGACCGTTCTGACTAAATCTACAAGTTCCCATGAATAGATATCTGGTGTCTAATGTGCCGTTCGATCCTAACATTTAGTTAATGTGTTGAACAACGCTGCTTGGAAATTATTTATGTTTAAGCATTCCGGTTTTAAGTTTCTAAATTCCTTGTTAAAATATTCTTCCCAGTTTAGCGAGTCACATTTGCTCTTAAATCTGTCAATTCATTTAATTCACATTTACAAAATCCAGCAGTAAATAGGATGAAACATTTTTTTTTTTTTTTTGTTCTTGTGGGAACCACTTTTCGCTTTTGATTTAAGGTGAATCGTTTTCTTTTGAAGAGATTCTCTCTCTCTCTCTCTCTCTCTCTCTCTCTCTCTCTCTCTCTCTCTCTCTCTCTCTCAGCTATTTTGGCTTTTGTTCTTATGCAGTTTGTTTCTTCTCATGCAGGAGTGGATTGTCTTTTCGTGTCTTTGAAAGAATCACTAATTGTATTTTTTGTACGAAATTTTGTTGTTTTTGTGTGAATCACGTTTTTTTTTTTTTTTTTGTTTCTTTTAGGATGAACCTTCTTTTAAATCTTTTCTTTTTTTTAATCGTGTGTGTGTATTGTTTTTTCGATCATGTACGAATCTGTTTTTCTTCATTGCTTTTTCTATTTTTGATACTTTTTCAGTTTTTCTTTTTCCAGTGTGCTAATCGCTCACTTTTTGTGAAAATGTATTTGCTATTATTCTTTCCGTGAGGATTTTTTTTTTTTTTTGTTCTTGGAACTATCGTTCTCTCTTATCCTTGTGCCACACGTTTTTCCTTAGTTTTTGTTTGTCCTTGAAATTGTCCTTTTCTCTTCCTCTTGTACCACACTGTTTTTGTTGCTTTGTTATTGTGTATTCTTGTAAATATCGTTCTCTTTGGGCTTTGGGACAAACGTCCTTTCTTTTTTTTTTTTTTTTTTTGTTCTTGTAAGTATCGTTCTGTCTTGCTCTTGTGCAAATCTGGGGGGGGTACCTTTGTTTTTGATTTTGAGTTTCTTAGTTTTTTCTTCACCATTTGGCTGCTGCTGCTGCTGCTGCTGCTACTGCTTTCTATTCTTGTCTCAATTTCAGGTTTGATCCCTGCACAAATCTTTTCTTTTTTGTTTGTGTTGTTGTACGAATTGTTATTCTTATGTTTAGCTATGTGAAAATTGTTTCTTTTTTTTTCTCTTACAAGAGTTGTTTTTGCTTTTTGTTTTTTGCTTTGTTTTTTGTATTTTTTTAATATTTTTTTGTTTGTTCTTGTTTCGTTTTTGTCTATTTTTTTGTTACTGTTTTTGTCTTATTTTGTTTGTTTTTTGCTGGGGAAGGAGTGCTTTTATGAATAGTTTTTTATGATATTGTTCTATTCATTCATTCTTGCTTGAATCATTTGCCTTACCGTTTGATAATTTTTTTTCTTTTCTTTTTAATAATTGCATTTTGCCTTCACCTTCGACTTCATGTGAATCCTTTTACGATTTTTTTGTATTTATTTATTTATTCATTAATTTTTAAGATATTTTTTACTTCCTTTCACAAATCTCTCTCTCTCTCTCTCTCTCTCTCTCTCTCTCTCTCTCTATCTATCTATCTATCTATCTATCTCTATCTCTTATCCTCGTGTGAGCCCTTAGTACCATTTTTTTTTCTTTTTTCTTTTATAAAAAAGCAATTTTTGACAATCGTATAATTCATATTATTTCATTATCTAAAAAGAAAACTTCCTTCTCAGAAAAGGATTTTTTAAAGGAAGATCAAATGAAAAATAATTCACATTGGAATCATATTTTTCTGTGTCATAAAACCTGAGGTAAACTCTTCCGGAAAACATCTGAAGCTTTAAAAGAGAGAAAATTATTTTTGCTCCCACAAACATCTCTGAAATTACAGTTTTCATCGCATAACTTTCAATATTGACAAGATCATTACATTTTGCTTTTAGGTAAGACAAAACTTCTGTCCATGTCAGAAATAACTCTTTAGTTGCAGTTTTCGACAATAGTTGAATGTCTGACTTGTATGCAAAGTCGATTTTCTTGTGGTGTAGTGTGGTGTGTGCAAATAGAGTCGACATCCTAAAAGTCTCTAGGAAACAAGCTCACAAGCAAATGAGGCAAATTATATAGAGATAAGTTAATTACACTATTTAAACAGAATGCACAATTTTTTCAAAATATTATCTCCCTTTATTCAAAACTACTTTTTTCGTATTTTTAAACACATCTGGTCGTTACATTACGACCGGTTTTCGTTCCGAAAACTAGATCATTGAACAAATTAGTTTAAATTGGTTTGGTTTGGTTTGGTTAATTTCTGTTTAATGACATATCAACCTTGGAGGGTTATTTAATGCCAAAGCCATCATTGTAAAATGACAGTTGAAGTACTATTTAATCCATAATTGTAGGGATAAAAGGGAGTTCATACTTTTGCCAAGGGGCATTAGTCTGAATGTGAACGTACCGATGACGCGCAGTCCAGTAGTTTAGCCCCTTCCACGGAGACTCACTCTCTGGTCTAGATTGGTCGCTAGAATTTGTGTTTAGTGTTTCTGTTGGGCTAAGATTTAGGGTTAGCGATTGTGTTAGGGATAAGGGTTCGCGTTAAGTGTTCGAGTTAGATTGAAGGAGTAGAGGCTGGGATTAGAGTTAAGCTTTAGAATTAAATATTGTAAGAGTTAGGTTTGAGATTAGGGTTTAATGTTAGGATTAGTGTTTATGTTTAGGTAGGATTATGATTAGTGTTTTGGTTTCGGTGAGGGTGTTTGCATTAATGATCTTATAGATGTATACTGTTGATATTATTCATACTATCAACTTTTCACTCTTCATCTCTGTCGACATATTGGACTCTAAGGTTGCAGTAAAATTATATTCTAATGACAAAAGGTTGATATCGTGTGTCAACAGACACACACAATATAAGTCAAGACAAAAAATGATCCAAATTTTCGGTATTTTATTTTCATAACTGAATTAGTTTTTTGAAGTTCATTCATCAGTTTTTGTTTGGTCTTTCTTAAAAGAAAAAGTCAAGTGGGTAGAGTGTTTGTCAATGGCTCGGGAGACCGAGGTTCAATCCCAGGTCGAGTCATACCAAAGACTCAAAAAATGGTACTTAATGCCTCCTTGCTTGGCACTTAGCATTATAAGGTACGGATCAAGGGTTAGTGGAGCAATCCAGTAAAGGGAGTAACTCCCAACCCTACTCCTCGGTATAATAGCTATTTAAAAAGGAGCCATTGCGTAGCCTTCGACTACGGTCGGACAATTTACTTACTTATTATGATTATTAAAATCATTTTTTGCCAATTGTTCACACCAGCGTTAGTTGATAGTCTTTCACGGGAGTTTGAGTAACAGCAAGCCTCCTATTAGTATTCTAGCCGATCTCAACAATACTGTAGTTTGCATGGTCCTCTTATTTCCAAGTCCTCTATTCTCTGTGTCAAACCTTTGGTGACTGTACGGAGTGCACCAATTACCAGTGGTATCACCGTCACCTCCTGGTTCCGTATCTTTTTAATTTTCTGGCAAGGCCCTAGTACTTATCTGTTTTCGCTTTCTTTGTTTTTTACTCTATGGTCTGCTGAGACGGCAAAGTCAACTATTCGGCAGGTTATTATTATTATTATTATTTACTCCTTGAGAGTTTTTTCACATCAGCGTTAATTGATGGTCTTTCACTGAAATTTAAGAGAGAGCACGTCTCCAGGACTCTTCTCAGTATTCTTGCCGTTCTCAATAAGGCAGTGGTTTGGATGGTCTCCACTAGTCCTATTATTTCTAAGTCCTCCAGTCCCTTCAATAATCATTCGGTGTCTGTACCAAGAGCACCAATCACAACTGGTATAATTGTCACCCTCATGTTCCACGTTTTTTCTTCAATTCCCTACCAAGGTCAAAGTACTTATCCTTTTTTTCATTTTTTTTTTCAATTTTACTTTATGGTTAGTCGTGACATCAAAGTCCACAATTTTTCAAGCTCTCTTTTTTTTTTGTTGATTATCATAAGGTCTGGTCGTCTGGCCGAGATTAGATGATCTGTTTGTATGTTAAAAGTTTATGAGTCTCTTTCTCCAGGACAAGGTGAGTGTTATATGCTCTTATTTACATCATTTGTATAGTTGTTCCTTCATCATCATCATCATCATGTCGAACCAACCTCTCCTTCCACCCTTCTCTATCATCCATTTGCTTCCGATAGGTCTTCAAGGCTACATCCTGTATCGGCACAGAACGGTTCTAGCTGGTCGTCCTGCCTTTGCTCATCCATGTGAAGGGGTCCACCGGAGTATGTCACCTATGAGTTTGTCCCTACTTCTCCAGTTGTGTCTCAGATGTCTGGTTCGTCTAACTTGGATAGTTTTCGTGATGGGTGGTAAGTGGCCGTACAGCTACTGCTTTGTGGGGTTTTTCCTCCAGGACTTGTTCAGTATTGTTCGCAGCATTCTTGTGTAATTGCCGTCACACTTTTTCTCCATAGGTTTAGTTAGCGTCCATGTAGTGCATCCATACAGCAGTAACGATACGACTGCTGCTTGGGAAAAACTGCATTTCATTTTTGGCTTCGACATTGTAGCAGGTGTGCTGCAAGGGGACACATTAGCCCCATACCTCTTTATCATCGGTCTAGACTACGTGCTTAGAACGTCAATTGATAAAATGAAAGACAACGGTTTCAAGCTTACAAAGAAAAGAAGCAGAAGGTACCCCGGACAAACAATTACGGACTCAGACTACTCTAATAATATAGCGCTTCTGGCAAATATACCCGCCCAAGCCGAAACCCTGCTACACAGTCTGGAACGAGCAGCTGCAAGCATAGGCCTCCATGTCAACGCACACAAGACGGAATAGATGTGCTTTAATCAAAGAGGTGACATCTCCACTATAAACGGTAGTTCTCTGAAACTAGTTGACAAGTTCACCTACCTAGGGAGCAATGTCTCATCTACTAAGACTGACATCAAGACGCGACTAGCAAAGGCATGGACAGCTATCCATAGATAATCAGGCATATGGAGGTCAGACGTGACCGATAAAATGAAACGCAGTTGTTCCTTAAGACGGTCCTATCGAAACAAACAATTTTAAACGTATCTATATGGGATCCATGAACTACCACTCCAGGTCAACGTGGATCTGGGAGTAATGGCAATAAACGAATACTCTACAATCCTCAGATCACCTTAACTGGAGCCTCATTATCATGTGCAGTTTAATGCCATGCTCAGAACACTCCAATAAATATTATTATTATTGCATAAAATTGGACTGTTTTAAAGTCATTGTTCACTTATAAAACTTTTCTCGATCGAAGTTATGAAATAATTGGAAACATTTCATTACGATTCATTGTGAATCAAGGAATTTTACATTTTCCAGTATTAGATCATCGTGAAAATTTATTCTTTCTAGAAGCTCTTGAAACAACATTTCTGACAACAGAATCCTTATTAATGGTTTACGCTATGTCAGATAATGCCCTCTCTCCTAGAATCGCCTACCAGCTCAGTAAATAATCAAATAAGAATATTGTGAAAGCCCAATTCTACTTGAACCTTAAAAACTCAGATGCAAAAGAGAAAAAAGAAATATCATAAAAGCAATATATTCTGACGAAAAATGAAATGACAACACTCCGAATTTGTGTTTCAATTTAATCAACATTAAAAGTTCAGTTAGTATATCTGAATGACAATAAATGATCACATATATATCAATATGTACACAGGTAAATTTTATGAATGATATATCAACATTATATAGATTCGAATACACAATACACAAGTCAAAATAAGCGTCATCCTTCAAGATGTCGCAGTATTATTTTTCGTCATTATATAATCATCGAATACGAATATATTAATTCTTATTTCGTGCTATTTGACTTAACAGTCGAAAAATATGTCGACCGAAAAAAGCACCAAAATGATAAAGAAAATTCGTCAAAAATTAATAAAGAGAAAACATTCCATCTTAAAATCTCCAAATTACAAACACTGTGTCCTGTGTATGACACTAAACAGTATCTGATAGTGAGGAACCCTAAAGAGTGTGAAGTACCCCTTTATTGCTATAATACTCTGGTCCATTCTGACCTGAAAGAGTTATATATGTTAATCGCATGGTCCCAGGGGGTCTTCTTCCAAAGTAGCATCTGGCTCTTTTTTTAAAGAGGTAAGGCAGAGTTTATTGCTCGGTGCCTGAGGCGCTCCTAAAGGGGAATGCCGAGGAGACTAGGCATTTTTTTCATAACGGTGAATCTGTACATAATTAGTGTCTTCCTCTCACTTCACACTCTCTGTAAAATGACTTCATGTCAAATTTGATTTGATGGGAAGTCTGAAAAATACTCTTCACTTTCTATGGAGATCAAAAGTGTAATAATCCACATTGCTTTTCAGTCATCTGTTTATTTTCCAACTTGAAATGTTTGTTTTATCGAACACCGTATAAATTTTGATCCTTTTATCCACACTGAAATACTCTGAATTCATCATCATTGCAAAGCCATAACTTTCCACAATCGTGTTAGTGGATGATGAATGAATTGATCGATAAAAGAAACAATAGATGTATCTTTCTTCTTGAGGGAATACCTATGATATAATGGCTAACGTGCGATCATAGTATGTGAAAGCTTTTGTCACGTGGTATGCCACTGAGAGGGAGGAAGAAAGATCAATTTCCCCTAACCTTCTGAGTTTGAATTAACAGGCCCCAAAGATTGACCGTTAAAAGAGGGATACGAATGAAGGTCAATTCTTTACGGCCAGTCTGTTGAACGAATCCAGGTCAGAATAAGGTCGAACTGCCTGCACTCCATAACCGGGTGGACGGAGAAGGGTTGTAGGTCATTGAGTAGCATGCCTAGATGAGGTGGAGGAGGAGGAAGGAGCTAAATGATTGGCCGAAGCTTTAGCGCCGGAAGTAGTACCATTTTCGTCTGAGGAAATAGGGATAAAGAATTCAGTTTGGAGACAGAAGTCGACGGATAAAGAGGTCGGTTTCCAGCTCCCTCCGGAAAGAGCGGAGCAGAATCCTTGGACAAGAAGATAAGTGCCTTCCAGCCAGGTTCTACAGAACACCGCTCGTCCGTAAAAGAGAAGAATCAGCGAAGTAAACCAGTTAAAAGCTAAGTACATCTTGAACTGTTTTCCTCCTAACCTCCCCAAATATTGGAACTTATATGTATTCAGAAAAGGAAAGAAATAGACTGAAGAAATTCGTTTCATAAACTGTAAACGAACGAGTGGACTTAACTACCTTTTCGAGTTTTAAAAGTAAAGAAAGAAAAAAGAAAAGGACTGTCGAGAGAAACATTTGTGTTTAAGACTGTCTGCTGATGATATAGCCGGCACCTTAAATATTTGTTTGGTCCTCACGTATTAAAATTTTGTAATATTTTAAATGTCTCCTCGTGTCGAAATATATTCGTTATATTGTTTATCTGTCGAGTTGCCTTCTTTTGCATATATCTATTTCAGCTTCATTCGCTTCAATTTATTCTCGCTAAATGTCTTATTCGCCTTTAAAAACATTACACGGGAAAATGGAACTGCCGACTACAGTGAATAGTATTTTATCTTAACCTAGAAGTCCATGTTTTCCGTTATCCGAGGGGGTAGGAAGACGAAAGGATTTGGTGACGTATGTAAAGTGAAATTGGAAACCCCTTGCCAGCGGCGGTCAGTCTAGTCCCAAATTAACCCCCACATTATTTGCCAGTTCCCATATGCCCGAAAAAGGAATCTTAATTAGGACTTATTTTGCGAGGGGTCAAGTGCCAGACTGCCCCGACGTCACACGTGCGTAAAATAAACTCCCGTCCTTGGATAGATATTTATGCACCGTCACATACGCTTTTTACGGGGGATCGCGACCGGGATTATTATTGTTGTTGTTAATATTTATTTCCTATAGTCGTATGATAGTTCCTGCTGTCTAAATCTGCCCTGGGAGACCGAAAGGAATATTATCGTAACAGTCCAAATTACCCGTTGATATAATCGTTTGGAAAAATTTAAAAAGAATGGACGTAATAGAAAACTTCTTAGAAGAACCCTCCATGGAAAAGTTGGAGAGGCTAAGAAAAAGTGAGATAAAAAAAAATGGCGAGAAGGTAAATGTGCAAAAGTCTATGAGGAAAGATGAACTCGTGAGGAAATAACTGAGCACATGGTGGACGAGAATGTGTTCGAAGAAACAGCATTAGAAGAGCTACTGAGGGAAATAGCAAAAATGACACCAGAGCAAATTGAGCTAGAGAAAGCTAGAATACAGGCTCGAATGGAATTAGAGAGAAACAGGATGGAGCTGGAGAAAGCTAGAATTGAGCAAGAAACGAGGTTGCGAGAGGTCGACTTGGCGAGAAGAGGACGCGGAGGAAGCCATGACAGTTTCGAAGTAACGAAGCAAGGGAGGCTAGTCCCAAACTGCCTCGACGTCACACGCGCGTAAAATAAACTCCCGTCCTAGGATAAATATCTATGCACCGTCACACTTTCTTCAAGATCTGCTTTTTCCTATTGATGTTACATTTGACATGATAATAATAAAAATTGACATGATAATGATAATAAAACGCGGGGAAATATTTAATAGCAAACGCAACTACAGTTTAGAAAACATACTATTTAATAACATCTGTTCTGTCTTGTCCAGCGTATTGTATCTTGTAAACAACCACTAATATATGAACTGCAATTTTCAAGTTTTGTGTTGGCTTTTTTTCAGTTGTGGAATAGCTTTTGATAAATTCTGAATTTGCTGCTTTTATTCGGGTTTTTCCCTACATTTACCATTCGTTGTACAACATGCACCATTTCACCAGAGATTGATTTTCTTTGGTTCGATGGTATTTAACTAATGTCTGTGAAGACAAGAGGGGAAACCAAATTAATTAAATGAAAATATTCCTAACCTGTGCGATTATATATGTGTACATATTTACCCTATTTTCCATAATGGACAAGATGTGGCTCAATGTTAAGCTGAATAAAGTGTGTTTGAATTCCGAGTTTTCATTCCCCCACCAAGACTAAAGAATCACCCAGCCCAAAAATTTACCCACACTGGGGGAGGGAGTGAAAAGTGATACACTTGTGCTTTTCCTGGGGGCATTAGCGCGATGTGAAACGCAAACAAACTCGTCCAGGAATTGAACCCGGTTCGCCAATTTCATTTTGTTCGACGGTAACCACTACGCAAATCACGTGACAATATACTTGTGACACGATAAGTTCTTATGCCCCTGGGCGCAACAATCCATATTCATGCCGGTGTAGACATGTCCATGTGAGTATCTATGTATTTACCCAACCCCTCCGAAACGAGCAAGGTGTGACACAAGGTCAATTGGTATGCGGAGTTTAACAGGTTTGCATACAGAGTTTTCCTTTTCCTAGACTAGTTGGCATACCAAGGTTAAAGAGCCCAGTCTGTCCCGACAATTTACCCATAGCTGGAGAGAGAATAGGTGGATTCATACCTTTCCAATGGGTATTAGCGCAATGTGAAATGCAAACAGCTTCGTCCTGAATTTGAACTCGATTCTCCGTGTCCATTTCCAACTACGATAACCATTACACCATATAAGTATGTATGTGTAGCACATAAGTATGTATATGCATGGAGATTAGTGTATCTGTATGGGTGTGGACATTGTGTATGAATACGTATGTTTATGGATGTGTGCGTATAGCCGTGTGAAAAGGATATCTAAACAAGTTTGGGAAGTCGGCAGATTTAAAAAAATGTTAAGATAGAAAGAAAAGGATTCAAAGGATTAGTCTTTTAATATCCATCATGAACAGAAGTCTTCGGCATTAGTAATGCCAGAAGTCAATAGACTAGGGTATGATTTTACGAAATACTTTAGTTTTGAAAGGTCCACCTGAGAAGTGTGAGGTTTCTTTTACAGAAGCCTGGCTCCCATATATTCAAGGAAGCAATAAGGTGGCAGAACCGGGACGGATGGATTCGTAACTTCCTCACCCCCCAACACACACACCACCCACCATAGTTGGTCGCCGGAAGAATATAGACAGTAGAGATATGAGCAGACCGCTAGACAGAATAATGGAAATTGACCAAGTCTTCGTTCGCTATCAGTATCACGATCGTGAGGGATCGATGCCCAACTTCATTTCGAGAAGTGTCACACATTTCCCCCACACACACCAGAATAAAATTGAAAAGTAAATGAAAAATGATAAGTATATTCTCCGAATTTGTTTGTTTTTTTCTTCTTTTTTTTTTTTTCTTTTTTTTTTTCTTTTTTTTTTTTTTTGTCTTCCTTGATGGCTTGTGCAGTTTCGACGCGGTGAACAATAGATCTCCTTTTGAAAGTAATCACAACATTGTGAGACATCAGCAAGTCGGCAAGATTTTGGCAAACCGCCAAAAATACTGCCCCATAATAACTCTAGAATTTTTTACTTGGAAATCAATTTGAATTCTTTTTCCGAAAATAACTCCCTTCTTACTGAATCAACTGATATGTGACTGGTTCTACACAAGCCCTCGCCGCAACAAACAAATCACTTGTAAGATTCAGTTACAAAGCTTTGGCTAAGCTTCCTTATAAGCAAACATTATCATTTCATTATAGTAACAAGTTGGATGTAGAAACTACTGGTATTAAAGTGTACAACGACAAAAACGTGACTATAGTATAAGATGAACAAGACCCTACGTGTTGCGAAGTCAACACACTTTTCAACAACGGCAACACTTGCCTTGTTGTCAGGAAAATCTTGTCCGCGTTTTCCATCTTTCATCGGCCCGATTCATGTGGAGGAGCTGGTCAAAGTGGTCTTCATTTCGTAAGTCCACATCTACGTTGAACGTGATTTGTCGCTGACATTGCTGAAATATATTACCTACCACCTAACTGTTTGGTCTCGTAAACGTTCATCAAGCATCGATGAATATGGATGAGCGTCGTGTTTTTCGTGTAGAAAAATTTAATGATACACATTTACTTCATACAACCGCTCAACTCTGGCAAATTCAACATCTACTGCTATGCCATCATCATCCATATGTGATGTTGTAAGACAACGTTCTAAAATAGGATTATCACTTCCAAAGTGACTCTCTTACGAGCATGGCATGCTGTAACGTTACCCCCCATCTGCCCCCACACACATTCATCCTCTTTTAACCATTCCAGTTCTCGGCCGGTGATCAACTAGTGGTTCCGAGGGGGGTAACGCAAATTTCTTGCCACCACAAGAATACGATCGAGGGGACAGGTGAAAATAGAACAAACGAACAAACACGAACAGGGGTTAACTCAAGAGCAGAAGGAGAGTTATGCAACACTTTGCATTCCTGATAGCGTATATGGACTAACGCTAGCGTGGGTTACTAGCAAAAATTCCACAAAGCAACTGGAATGCCGACTCATCCTTACTCGATCTTCTTTCACTGGCCCCTATCTTCTCTGCTACTGTGTCCGGAGTCGACTGCATCTCTCCGTGTCGTCTCACCAACTCTTTCAGCTCCTTTCTCCAACCAACTCTCTTTCGTGTCCCGTTACCTCTTCCGGACCCGCCGAGATTTCAAGTCCAAAAACCCTTTGTCTGGTTTCGCACCAAAACAGACAAAGGAATCGTCTGCTTGGAGGGCCACCCATATAGTGTTACAATGTAAACTAAGGTGAAAACTGATAGCCAATAGCGGTGACTATGAGGGAAATAGTGTCTTGTTACTGAAAATTTGTTCTATTCAGCGGTATTACTGTGATTCCTTTTGCCTTTTGAGAGAATAAAAAAAACAGGTCGCTTTACTTTTAAAGTTTCCCTTGTATGAGAATGAATAAATAAGTCTGTATGCCGCCCTGTTGTTAATAATTGAATTTTGATCTAAAATTTTCACTGCATAATGTCAAATCTATGCTATAAAAATTCACTATTCAATCGACAATCGCGAACATTAGGTTGAAAAACAAAAATATGTATCAGGTTTCTTTTTATATCAACCTTCTAGGAGAATAGCAGTATTACTATTTAACCCATTGATGGGAGGATAAAGAGGTGGGGTCATACCTTTCTCAAGAGTACTTGTAGGAAAACGAACGTAACAGAGCAACAGAAGTTCGAACTCACTACGATTCCACTGGCCAGCGCTTTAAGCATTACAACACGAGGGTACCGCTCTCAAATATGTATTAGTAAAATAAATGTTATTTGAATATAAACTGTAATTTAGTTGTCTGAATTTCTGAGACGAAGTTTGATAATTTTCGTCATTTAGGGTTTTTGGACAATTGTCTTCGATTTTTATTGTTATTTCCACAACGTTTCGGATACACATAGCTTAACGGTTATAGGCGTTGCTTCACTAATCTTCTAAGGAGAAAATCATCAGGAGGTTGCAGATTCAATCCTGACTGCAGGCGAGTAACAATACAGGAATACTTAACACTTGTACCCGGTTATGGCCAACGGAATCAGAACAGGCGACCCTCGTGGATTCAATAAAGAACGTAGTTCGAAGTTCCGTGAAGGTTCCCGAGTTTGATAAACAACTAAAGAAGGCCGGTGGGCATATCGGCTGAAACGTTGTGGAAATGATAATAAACTGTAATGT
Organism: Sepioteuthis lessoniana; assembly: GCA_963585895.1. Taxonomy (NCBI): domain Eukaryota; kingdom Metazoa; phylum Mollusca; class Cephalopoda; order Myopsida; family Loliginidae; genus Sepioteuthis; species Sepioteuthis lessoniana. The sequence goes on along the minus strand of OY757910.1, from coordinate 4,249,307 downwards.
GTAAGATTTGCATGTTTTAAAAATGGCTGATGTAATTCTGATTTCAGCGGAAAATTGCATACAACATAAACTGCAAGAGGAATAACAGTTTAATGAGAGATAATAGAAGTTTTCAGAATATACATACATTGGTATTATTACTATATTTATATGGTATGACATTTTAAATAAAGTTTACTGGAAAGTTTTTGGGGTTTTTTTAATGATGATTAAAATTTTGCTTCTATTTGTAGTCTACTAGTATATTTGGGGGTCGATCAATAAAGTAGGTTTTAACCTAGAATCTTGTGCTAAAAATCTTGAGATCGACAAATGTTCTAGATTGACTTGTACACCGCAATTTACTTGCTGCTTTTAATAGAACAAATGAAATATTCGACCGATTTTTATATCGGGTCATAAAAATCCATCAAAGTATCTGTTTTATCAAAGTAGCCTTTCAAGTTTCTTCCAATAACAACTTAATCTGATCAGCGCATCTGATTAAATCAAATCTCACCAGCTTATTAAAGAAAAAAGATTTTCATGCAAAATCCTTCAAAATATTTAAGAGAATAATTAGAATTATTGAAGAGTTTTGAAGTTAGTTTAAATTATTCCTTAATTTTATTTTTTGATATTAATTTATGACTCAAAAAAAAGTTAGCTTTGCTGAAAGGCTTTTAAAAATAGCTTTAGAAACCAGATCTGGTTATGAAGTCATGGAAGTAAATAATGGATAGGAATCTGAGAGTATAGAGAAAAATTGATTCTTTGGTTTTAATGGTATATCAACCTTTGTAGGTGATTTAATGTCAAAGCCATTCTCCTAGAAGAACAGTAGTGGTACTATTTAACCCATAGCTGGGAGGATAAGGGGGTTCATACCTTTCCCAAGAGTATTTGCCCGAAAATGAACGTAATTGCGCGACTGGAGTACGAACTCGCTTACTACGATTCCGCAGTCCATCGCTTTAACCATTACACCACGAGGACATCCCCAAGAGAAAAATTGAAAAACAAAATAATCCAAAAGTGACGAATTTATTACGAAGGAAAGTCAAGGTTAAAGCATCCCGGTTTTAATGAGCCTTCATCAGGACTTTAAAATGGTGAAACAAGTGTTAACAGAACAATAATGGATCTTTAATAAAAATGTCAAAACAGGAGGAGAATACATACAAAGAAAGATCATATAAATTCATAAAAAACGTTTTATTAACTTTAATACAAATCAATTTTATAATATTCCAAATAGTTCCCTTCGAAAATCTACGCCGACGAAGACGCTGTTCCATGCATGTTTCCAACAGTTTCAAAATGGTGATCAAGAAACTGAGTTTTAATTTTCGGGAATAGGAATCAATTAAAAGGGCTTAAAATAGAGGAGTAAAGATCCTTTGATACTTCACAGGAATATTCCTTTGGGCCAAAAACTCGTTCACAGAAAGCTTTGAGGAACCAATTATACGCAGATTTCTGCATGCCTTAGTCAAAATGTTATAAAAGAGTCTGGTTGAAATTTGATTCAAATCTAATAATTTTCACCATCAAACGTCAATTAGATCTGACACATTTTTCTTCTTTCGTAAAGGGATTAGTCGATCAAAATGAAGTTGACCTTTTCCTGTCTTTCAAACATACAAAATATCTGGTACCAAATAAAAACCTGTATCTTTAATATAACTTGATTTAATTTTTTTAATCGCGTTGTCCTTAGGTTTGACACAGAATTTAGTTGTATAACAGGCCTCAATATCCTTTCATTATATTACTCAGCTGAATGTAAATTCTGAAAGGCAAATACAAACTGAATGTTTTCACATATGTCAAAGTTTAAATATGATCAGCTGACTTTCAATCGGGATTGACAACCTGAAATTTAAAAAAAAAACACTGATTACTTTATTGGAAAATATAAGAAATCATTCAAACGAATTTTCGTAAAAATTATTTCTTACATTTTTTTGATGCCAGAATAATGTTGACTCTTAAAGACTCTCCTTACTCCCTCAATTCACTTGAAACATGCTACCGTCTTAGGGACTCATTGATTTTCCTTACTCCCTTAATTCACTCAATCATGCAACCTTCTTAAAGACTCTTAGAGACACTTCTTACTCCCTTAATTCACATGAATCATGCTACCTTCTAATGGACACAAAGGGACTCACCTTACTCTCTCAATTCACTCGAAATATGCTTCCTGTTTAGGGAGTCTTGTGGACTCTCCTTACTCATTCACTTCACTTGAATCCTGTTATCTTCTTTGGGACTATTATGATCTCTCCTTACTCCCTCAATTAACTTGAATCATGCTACCTTCTTAGAGATAATAAGGGGCTCTCCTTATAGACTCGCCTTACTCCGTCAATTCGCTTGGATCATGATACCTTCGTTGGGACTCTTACAGACTCTCCTTACTCCCTCAATTAACTTGAATCATGCTACCTTCTAAGGGACTCTTACAGTCTCTCATTACGCCCTCAAATCACTAAATCATTCTACATTCCGAGGGACTCTTATGGACGCTCCTTACTCCCTCAATTCACTTGAATCATGCTACCTTCTTAGAGATAATAAGGGGCTCTCCTTATAGACTCGCCTTACTCCCTCAATTCACTTGGATCATGATACCTTCGTTGGGACTCTTACCGTCTCTCCTTACTCTCTCAATTCACTTAATCATTGTAACTTCTTAGGGACTCGTAGGGATTCACTTTACTCCCTCAATTCACTTAATCCTGTTATCTTCTTGGGGACTCTTACAGACTCTCCTTACTCCCACAATTCACTTGAATCATGCTACCTTCTAAGGGACTCTTACAGTCTCTCATTACGCCCTCAAATCACTAAATCATTCTACATTCCGAGGGACCCTTATGGACTCTCCTTACTCCCTCAGTTCCCTTGAATTATGCTACCTTCTTAGGGACACTTAGGGACTCTCCTTACTTCAACAATTCGCTTGAATCGTGCTACCTCATGCGGAACTCTTATGGACTCTCCTTAATCGCTCAATTCACTTGAATCATTCTACCTTCTTAGGGACTCATCTGGACTCTCCGTACTACCTCAATTCACTTGAATCATATTACCTTCTTAGGGACTCTTCTGACTCTTTCCATTTACTTGAATTATGCTACCTTCTTAGGGACACTTAGGGACTCTCCTTTCTCCCTCAATTCACTTGAATCATGCTACTTTCTTATGGACTCTTATTGACTCTCCTTACTCCCTCAATTCCCCGTAACCATAATGCCTTCTTAGGAACTCTTATAGACTCTCCTTACTCCCTCAATTCCCCGTAACCATAATGCCTTCTTAGGAACTCTTATAGACTCTCCTTACTCCCTCAATTCCCCGTAACCATAATACCTTCTTAGGAACTCTTATAGACTCTCCTTACTCGCTCAATTCACTTGAATTATGCTATCTTCTTAGGGACACTTAGAGACTCTCCTAACTTCAACAATTCACTTTATCATTTTGCCTTTTGAGGGACTCTTATGGACCTAACTTACGCCCTCAATTCTCTCAATAATACTACCGTCATGAGGCACTTATGGACCCTCCTTACTCCCTCAATTCACTTGAATAATTCAACCTTCTTAGGGACTCTTATGCACTCTCCTTACTCCCTTAATTCACTTAATCATGGTACCCTCTCAGAGACTATTCGGGACTATCCTTACTCCTCCAATTCACATGAATCATGATATCGTCATAGGGACTCTTATCGACTCTTCTGACTCCTTAAATTCACCCGAATCATGTTACCTTCTTAGGACACTTAGGGACTCTCCTTATTCCTTCATTTCCCTTTAACCATGTTACCTTCTTACGGACTCTTATGTACTTTCCTTACTCCCTCAATTCACTTAAATTATGCTCCCTTCTTTGGGACTCTCTTTACTCCCTCGTTTCGCTTTAATCATGGTACCTTCTTAGGGACTCTCCTTACTTCCCTAATTCACTTGAATCATGTTACCTCATTAGGGAATCTTAGGGACTCTCCTTACTCCTTCACTTCACTTGAATCATGCTACCTTCTTAAGGACTCTCCTTACTTCCCTAATTCACTTGAATCATGTTACCTCATTAGGGAATCTTAGGGACTCTCCTTACTCCTTCACTTCACTTGAATCATGCTACCTTCTTAGGGACTCTCCTTACTTCCCTAATTCACTTGAATCATGTTACCTCATTAGGGAATCTTAGGGACTCTCCTTACTCCTTCACTTCACTTGAATCATGCTACATTCTTTGGGACTCTCCTTACTCCCTCATTTCGCTTGAATCATGTTACCTCATTATGGACACTTATGGGCTCTACTTACTCCCTCAAATCACTTGAAACATTTTGCCTATTTAGAGACTCTTAGGAGCTCTCCTTACTGCCTAACTTCACTTGAACCATGATACCTTCTTTGGGACTCTTAAGGACTCTCCTTAATTCCTCAATTCACTTAAATCATGCTACCTACTTGGGGATTTTTATGGACTCACCTTACTTGCTCAATTCACTTGATTCATGCTACGTTCCTAGGGACTCTTATGGACTCTCCTTACTCCTTTAATTCACATGAATCATGCTACCGTTTTAGGAACTATTGGGGACTCTCCTTATTCCCTTAATTCACTTGATTCATGCTACCTTCTTAGGGATACTTATGGTCTCTCTTTATTCGCTCAAATCACTTGAATCATGTTACCTCCTTCGGGACTCCTATGGATCCTCCTTACTGCTTCAATGCATATGAATCATGCTACCGTCTTAGGGACTATTGGTGACTATCCTTATTATCTCAATTCACATGAATCAACATACCGTCTTAGGGATAATTAGGGACTCTCTTTACTCCTTCAATTCACTTGAATCATGCTATCTTCTTAGGGACTCTTATGGTCTCTCCTTACTCCTTCAATTCACTTGAATCATGCTAGCTTCTTAGGGACACTTATGGACTCTCCCTACTCCCTCAATTCACTTGAAGTGGCCATTACTGCAACTTGATTATGTTTACATTTCAAAATTCAGACTTTGAATTTTAAATCTTTGAAAAATATAAACCTGTCGGTCAACTGATTTTAGCTTGCTTTTCTGTCATAAAGATTATTTATCAATGGTTACATATGCATATCAGTGCACGCGCAGTTTCCAAAATAAGGTGGGTATCAACTGTAATCAGATTACATATCAATATATTGTGTATCCTCCTGGGGGGTGAGTAACACAAGTCTATACTTTCACAGTTTTTCAGACAGTGCATTGTTATCAGTGGTGCTACGTTTTAACAAATCCGATAATTAAAAATTTTCTCAGAATATCTACAACCTCTTAATAATAATGTAAGTAAAAAAAAGTAAAGTTGGCGACCGTAGTCGAGGGTAACTTAAATGTTCCCTTTTTGATAGCTACTACACCGAGGTACAGGGGAGGGCGCTACTCCTTACCCGGGATTTCTCAACTTTACCCCTGATCCGTACGTTTTAATACTGAGCGTTAAGCAAGGAGGTATCAAGTACTATTTATTTTATGTCTTTGGTATGACTCTACTTGGGATTGAACCCAGGTCTTCCGGGCCATTGGCGAACACTCTAACCATCCTGCCAGGTCAAAATTGACATCATCCTTAAGGTATTCCATATTTGTGTTCCGTCATAGTATATTTACGTTTGTGTGTGTGTGAGGGAGAAAAAGAGAGAAAAAAAGCGAATGAATGAGTTTTAGAGAGTGTGTGTTCGTGAGAAAGTGTGTGTGTATGTGTGTGTGTGTGTGTGTGCATATGATAGAGAGTGTGATATGCTACTTATAAGAGAGGGATAGAGTGTGAGTGTATGTGATCATGTGTATGAGAGAAAGTGAATGTTTGTGCATTGATATGTAAGTGAGCGAGTGTTTAAGAGAGTGCATGCATGCGAAAGACAGAGAAAGAAAGAGAAAATAGTAGAATCGGCTTTCTTTAACTTAGTTTTTTTCTTTTTTTTTTTTTATTGAAAAACATCATCCTAATGAGAGGAATTGATTTTATTCTCTTCAGAATACCAAAGATATCTTTTTCTGTCTTCTAAAGGAATGGGCGTCAACAATCATGTCCTTGTGACGGGAATACAAATTCTCAAGTTTTTCTAGAACGATGTTCTGAAATAATTGGAAACATTTCATTATGATTCATTGTGAATCAAGGAATTTTACATTTTCCAGTATTAGATCATCGTGAAAATTTATTCTTTCTAGAAGCTCTTGAAACAACATTTCTGACAACAGAATCCTTATTAATGGTTTACGCTATGTCAGATAATGCCCTCTCTCCTAGAATCGCCTACCAGCTCAGTAAATAATCAAATAAGAATATTGTGAAAGCCCAATTCTACTTGAACCTTAAAAACTCAGATGCAAAAGAGAAAAAAGAAATATCATAAAAGCAATATATTCTGACGAAAAATGAAATGACAACACTCCGTATTTGTGTTTCAATTTAATCAACATTAAAAGTTCAGTTAGTATATCTGAATGACAATAAATGATCACATATATATCAATATGTACACAGGTAAATTTTATGAATGATATATCAACATTATATAGATTCGAATACACAATACACAAGTCAAAATAAGCGTCATCCTTCAAGATGTCGCAGTATTATTTTTCGTCATTATATAATCATCGAATACGAATATATATTAATTCTTATTTCGTGCTATTTGACTTAACAGTCGAAAAATATGTCGACCGAAAAAAGCACCAAAATGATAAAGAAAATTCGTCAAAAATTAATAAAGAGAAAACATTCCATCTTAAAATCTCCAAACTATAAACACTGTGTCCTGGGTATGACACTAAACAGTATCTGATAGTGAGGAATCTTAAAGAGTGTGAAGTACCCGTTTATTGCTATAATACTCTGGTCCATTCTGACCTGAAAGAGTTGTATATGTTAATCGCATGGCCCCAGGGGGTCTTCTTCCAAAGTAGCATCTGACTTTTTTTAAAGAGGTAAGGCAGAGTTTATTGCTCGGTGCCTGAGGCGCTCCTAAAGGGGAATGCCGAGGAGACCAAGCGTTTTTAATGAACACCAATGAGTCTCAATTTCTGTGCACCCATCATAGAATTACTTTGAGTTAAATCTGACTTGGTGGAAAGTCGTGAAATCCCATTTATGAGTTCAATTTATGTTTGAAAATTATTTGTATTGAATAAGAATACATGAAACCATATAAATATGTATAAACGAATAATTATTATTAAATATAATTATTAATGTTGGGAAGACTTGAAACGATTTAACTGTGTGTAAATTAATATGTAGATGAGATATTGGAAATAGTTATGATTGTAATCAAACATCAGCATTAATTAACTCATGAGAAGTTGATATGCCGTTAAGTAAATAAATCAAACTAAACAATTACTACTAATGTTACTAGTCTTATAAGGACGACGACGATTATTTATTTTACTACTAAGATAATCTTACTACTAGGTAGTATAAACTAAAACATAATGAAATGGTCATCGTCGTAGGAAATGGAGTCGGTGACCCTAGTTCAAATATTGGACGAGGCTATTTTCATTTCACTTCGTGCTAATGCCATTGGGAAAGACGTGAATCCATCTGTTCTCCCTCACATGGAATCGTAGTCAGCGAGTTCGAACTCCAGTCACGCTATTACGTTCACTTTCAGACCAATGCCGTTGGGAAAGGTTTGAACCACCTTATCCTCCCAGCTATGGGTTAAATATTACTACTACTGTTCTTCTAGAAGGATGGATTTGGCATTAAATAACCCAAGAAGGTTGATATGCCATTGAACAACAAAACAAACAAACAAACAGAACATCTAAATAATGCTCTTCATTTATTGCCATTTTGTCGTTCAGTCAATGAATGGCATTTCAACAAATTCAGACGCAGCAAACCTCTTGTGGCTGAAGTTGTTGAAACGCCACTCTTTGATGTAGAGTTTCTGAGAAATGAAACGTGATTCATTTTAGAGATACGACTCCAACTCTAACCAGAAAATTGTTATTTATTCCTATTTTACAACATTTAACAGACGAAGAGTGTATCAGCTTAAAACATTCTGAATATTAGCAATAAAAAGATGAAGAAAATTAGTCCAAATATTAATAAATATTTTCTAATTAAATATTCAAACTTCCACACTATGATACAAATATAATTAATTTCATTTACTCCTCTAGTTGTTACAGTAACAAGCGAATCAGCCTTTTCATTTACTTTTCAGATCTGTGTACAAAAAAAAACATTGTTTGACAGACAATAAGGTTTACCCAACTGATAGAGTAGATGTGGATATGTGATATCATTAGCTCTTTTGTCCATTGGTGCACATTGGTGCAATAATAAATGTGTTTATCGTTGCAAATGCATCGATATGATTATGTTTGCATCTATGATACGGGGTCCCACACGACTATAAGTCAATTTTCATAAAGTAGTATTTATATAAAATACAAATTTGATTGTAATCTAATCATTTCAAATAATGCATAATACCATCCTAAATATGTGAATGATTCGACTGGAAAACTTGAAAATAAATCATCATCATCATGTTACACCATCAACGCAGATATTCCTGACCCTCTCTCGCCGTCCCTCCCTGTCGTCTATTGCTTCCGGTAGGTCTTCAGGGCTACATCCCGTATCGGCACAGAGCTGCTGTATGTAGGTTCGAGTAGGTCGTCCTACCTTTGCTCGACCATGTGAAGGGGTCTATAGAAGTACATCCCTTATGAGCTCGTCCCTACTTCTCCAGCAGTGTCACACATGTCTGGTTTGTTTAATTTTGATAGTTTTCGTGATGGGTGGTTGGTGGCCGTACAGCTGCTGCTTTGTTGGGTGTTGCCCCCAAGACTTGTTCAATATTGCTCGCAGCATTCTTGTGTATTTGGCGTCGAGCTTTTTCTCCATACGTTTAGTTAGCGTCCATGTACTTCATCCATAGAGTAGTATCGACACGACCGCTGCTTGGAAGAAACTGCGATTGCATTTCACATAGCACTAATACCCTTGGGAAAGGTATGAATCCAATTATTCGCCCCCCAGCTATGGGTAAATAGTAGGGCAGACTAGGTTCTTCAGCTTTGGTGAGGCAACTAGTCAAGGAGAAGGAAAACACTGAATTCAAACCTGTTAAACTCCGCTTAAAAAATTGACCTTGTGTTATATCCTGCCCGAGCGGAGGGGTTGGGCATATATGAGAAACTGCGTTTTATTTTATCGGTCATATGATCGATAGCTGTCCGTGCCTTTGCTAGCCGCGTGTAGATGTCTGTCTCGGTTGATGAGGCACTGCTTCCTAGGTAGGTAAACTTGTCCACTAGTTTCAGAGAGCTACTGTTCAGTGTGGAGATGTCGCCTGTTTGATTAAAGCACATATATTCTGTTTTGTGTGCATTGACATGGAGGCCAATGCCTGCTGCAGCCCGTTCCAGACAATGTAGCAGGGTTTCGGCTTGGGCGGGTGTATTTGCCAGAAGCGCTATATCATCGGTGTAGTCGGCGTCGGTAATTGTATTTGCGAGGTATCTTCTGCTTCTTTCCTTGTTAGCTTGAAACCGTTCTCTTTGATTTTATCAATAGATGTTCTAAGCACGTAGTCTAGACAGATGATAAAGAGGTATAGGACTAATGTGTCTCCTTGCAGTACACCTGCTACAATGTCGAAGTAGTCTGTGCTTCCATCCGGAGACCAGACCTTTACTTTGGTGTTTCTATACAGCATCAATATGGCTGCGACGGTTTCTTTTGGTAGGCCGTAGGTGACTAGAATTTGCTCCATCTTTCGTCTGTGAATGGAGTCAAAGGCCTTGGTAAAGTTGAAAAATAATATTGTTGCCTCTAGGTTTTTTGCATTTATACCTTCAAGAATTCGACTGATAGTCAAAATTTGTGACGTCATGGATCTATTCCTCCGGAAGCCATTTTGTTTCTTCCTAAGTATGTTCTCAACTTTGGGTTCTACGCGGTTTCGTAGTAGAGCATTGTATGTCTTGGCCGCTATGGATGTAGGTGTTATACCTAGGTTGTTCTTGGCTAATCCGAGGTCGCCCTTTTTAGGTAAGGGGAGGATGCATCTCGTCATCCATCTTTGAATAGGGTTTTTTTTATATACGGCATTACAGTGTCAGAGCAGTAAGTCGTCGAATTGTCTGGTCTTCCATACTTCTGGGGGTATTTCATTGAGCCTTGCTGCTTTTCTATTTTTTATTTTTCTCAGTACCGAATCGAGTTCTTGAGTATACGGTAAATACAATGTATCAAAATACAAATTAGAGATACATCATAATTTTATCTTAAATAAATCAACAATTTTTGCGGCAATGTTTAACACCAATATGATTTTTTTTTTCTTGATAAAAAGTTGAATAATATAGCTGTGCCAAAATAAATACACCCTTTACAATTTCTTAATAAAAAAGTTTCTGGGGGTGTTCTCGTGATGTAATTGTTAAAGCGATGGACTGCGAAATCGTAGCACGCGAGTTCGAACTCCAGTCGGGCTATTACGTTCACTTTCGGACAAATACCCTTGGGAAAGGTATGAACCCCCTTATCCTCCCAGCTATGGGTTAAATAGCACCACCACCACTGTTCTTCTAGGAGAATGGCTTTGGCATTAAATAACCCACGAAGTTTGATTTGCCATTAAACAAAGAAACCAAAAACCAAAAAAAAGTTTCTGTTCATATAAAATAAATCCACTATTCCTCAATGACCTTAAACCGATATCTGCTAATCTTGCGTAGTACGGACTAACTCCAGTATTTTTCAAAGAAATACCCATGAGAACCGCCTCTTCAGTGGCAAGCCCATTTCTTCCATTCAAAACTTTCTATATGACAATCTGCGAGATAATTGAATATGTGGCTACCTTCAATGTAATTGGGGATTGATGACTTTCATTTAAAAAAACAGTAAAAGCGTAGATTTGTTGGTTGGTTGGTTGGTTGGTTGGTTTTTATGGCATATCTACCATTGTAACTTATTTAATGTCAAATTCTCTTTGTATATATATTAAATATATATGATTTGTAAACACATTTCGTTAATAACATTTTTAAACGAGCCTAAGCTCATTCTTTTGCACACAGTTAAATAGTTCCAAGTATTGCTATTTATCACTAACAATTCAATTAACATCAGTCATTTGTTTGCACACAGTTTAAATGTCAAAAAGTTCTATTTTACCCATAGATGGGACCTATCAGGTTCTATAACACCGGGTGTGAGTGAACCTGGGAGCAGTGGAAATGAAGGGATACTCTGCATTCACCAAAACTTCAGCATTAATGGAGCCTCACCATCAAATTGTTTAGTGTCATGTCCAGGTCTTACCCCTCTGCAGAGATGCAGTCAGTGTATTCCACAGCCCCAACCCAGCCGCCCTAGTGCAGGAGAAGAAGCTATAAACGCTGAATTTACCAAGGTCTTATGAGCTGTAGATTTGCTAACGCATTCAACATTATGGCTGAAAAATAGAGACTTTTACATTGTGTTTTCTTTGAGACTTAGCATAAGATTCGAAGGATTTTTATTGAAAATGAACCCGTTCAAGCAGGTTGATTTTCAATAAAAATCATTGACCATCCGAATAGCTTGCATTCTCTTATTGTAGACCAATAAAGATAATTTGTTGTTAATTTTTGTTCTCTGAAACTTTTTTCGGCACCTGCAACAGAAACTGGTGTTGTAAGAAGCATTCACAATGCAGTGCACAAGTTTGGGTGTCAACTAAGTGATTTCAAAAAATGTAATTGAAAAAAATATAGGCATTTTTTTTCGCTCCCTTATTCTTTTCCCGGTTGCAGAACTAAGTCAAGTCTCAAGTACTCGCAAAACAATATTCTAATTCAACATCACCCACTTTTTCGTGGAATCGTTATTATTGCTCGTTCAAATTTTCACTCTCCACTGCATTTAAAAGTAAATCTTTCATAAACGTTAGTTGTACGTATTGTATATGTCAGTGTATTTCCCGATGACTCTTTTAATGTTTCTAATTAGATGTCATAATTCTTGACGTTTATTGTTACTGAGCATTGTCTCATCGTGAACCCATCATTCCCTTTAACGTTTGCCCACCGCTGACATGGAATACCACGTGTTCAATCAAGAAACCAATAGCTATAACCTACTACGACGTGGGGAACTTTTAAATGACTATCGACTGCTTCGTACTTCCAAAGTCACACACTCTTCACTGGTCACCCATTTAAACTTGTCCCCATTGACCATGATGCTTATCGACTGACTTACTACAACGTCGCACAGAGAATTATTATTAATATATACGACTTCGACAATTATCATATCTCTTCATTTTTGGTAGATAAATGTATACTCGAAAATATCTACTCTTAATTTATCTTTATATGTAATTTTGTCGGAGGGACTGAAAATTGATATTTTCAATGTACTAATTAATATTTAACGGTTTTTATACAAAATGACTCTGTTAAAATCTGAGGTTAATCAAAATCAGAAACTAATTAACAAATTTTGAATTTCAGCTCTGCGGGGTGTTATCAAATTGGAAGCATTTACAACACTCACCATCACACCTGCACACACGTAAATCGACAAAGACCAGCATGTTTGAAACTAATTATTATTTCATTTTAGTACTATTTTCCTACGATTTTTAATTTTTTTTTTTTTGTTTTCTTGTTTATTTTGTTTCGTTTTTATTGTTTTCTTTTTTCTTTTTTTTTCTTTTTTTTTTTTTCAAATCTATAATGACTATTGCTTTTAAAGAACTGAAAAACTGATAAAAATTTACGTCGTTATAATAAACAAATTGGCGTAGTGGCTAACGTCCCGGGCTGCGAAGTCGTTGTAAGCTTGTTCGAATTCCAGGTGCACTCTTACGTTCATTTTCGGGCTAATACCCTTGAAAAAGGTATCAACCATTTTATCCTCCCCAACAATACGTTGAATAGTATCACTGCTGTTTTTCGGCAAGATGGCTTTGGCATTAAATAACCCAAAAAGGTTGAAACCAAACTCAACCAAACGATCGATTATCAAGGTAATAAACAATATTCACTCTCTACTTTCTCTTTTTATTTAAATAATCACAATGAACAAAATATTATTTTAATTCTAGTGATTTACGTAGCATATGATACTACATATAGTATTTATCAAATAAATGCGTCAAGAATTTTAAGGGGGTCTCCTCGGAGTGTAATGGTTAAAGCGTTGGACTGCGGAATCGTTTTGTGCGAGTTGGAACTCCTATCGCGCTATTACATCCACTTTTGGACAAATACTCGTGGGAAAACAATGAACCTCCTTATTCTCCCAGCCATGGTTTAAATAGTACCACAACTCTTCTTCTAGAAGGATGGCTTCGGCATTAAATTAACCCACGAAGGCTGATATGCAGAGAAACCGAAAGTTTTAATTCACAAGAATCATTTTATATACGATGGCTACTCTGAAATAATATCTTTTATTTATTTCCACGTAAACCACAATAGATAGAGGGCACAACAGCGTTGAATAGAGCAAATTCTCAGCGACAAAACACTATTTGTTTCAAACAATCATCACCATGGTTTTGTTTTTCAACAGCAATCAATTAGAAATTGATACTGCGCTTGTAAAAATCGACACCAACGGAAGCGGCCGTCTTTTTTCTGACATACTTGGATTGCAGTTTGTTATAATAACCGAAAAAAAAACGATTCCTATGTACTGATCGGTTGCAAGCAAGTGTTGTTTCTGTTAGAGTCGAGTTTAAAAAAACTGCCGGATATAATTTGGAAAAATCCGGTATTTTTTTTATAGAAAATCATTCTTTATAAAATATATTTTATAAAGAAGCATAGAAAATAATTTTAAAGAAAATCATTCTTTATAAACACCCAGAAAATGTATTTTCCATAATTTGGGATAATCTTTTAAACATTTTTCTTAATTTTAAAATATTTTCCCTAACTTTTAAAATATTTTCCTAATTTTTCAATACTCCTCCATAACAAAATATTTTGTCAAAAGCTCCAGATAACGACTTTTCCAAATTTGGGAGAGGGGGATTATTATCATGCTATAGACCCACAACTTTGAATACCTAAGTGAAATAAATCAAATGTGTAACTGGTAAAAAATAGTTATAACATTTAAAAGTAACTGCACAACAGTCAAACAGATGCTGTGAGACTAACGTCAATAGTCCACTCAACTAGTTTCATTTTTCGAAACAATGTTTATTTTAAAATCTTCTTTGTTGATGAAAAATTGACTCTGAAAGATTATAAATGGTGATTGTTTCTATGAAAAATAAATCCATAAAACAAAACGGATTCACAAATTCGGACTTATGTTATCTTTAAAAAGTTAACATTGTTCTGTGAAAAATATCACGCAAATTTGTAGACATATTTTTTATTCATTTTAGTGATAGGTGTGAGATCTATCGATTTAAACCTTTTTTTTTTTACCCAAACTCACTTCTTAATTATTAATTATTTTACCTGTATGATTATTTTAACAGTCCAGTTTG
>OY757910.1:4212284-4232284 GCA_963585895.1 Sepioteuthis lessoniana | reverse complement strand
AATGTCTGGTATAATTATAATTAATTACAAATGGAATTAAATTTAGCTTGTGATCGACACAAAACGAGGTGGCATAATGACCAACAAAATCCTCACCTTGAAGTTTTGAACTTATTTACTTTTTAATGAAAAAAATTATTAAAATTAATATAATGGTTTATTAAATTTGAAATAATTTGATTTCTTATTTAAAATTTTTTTTAATAAAATAAGCCAAAACTCGATAAAATATGAAAAACATTTTTGTACACTTAAATGCCCAGTCGAAAAAAGTCACACAACCTTTGACCTTCACTTTGAATACATGCCAAATTTCAGCTTACTAAGGTTGAAACTATTACCTATAATATAAAATATACACACATAAAGACAGATGGACGTTCAATATATATATATATATATATAGAGAGAGAGAGAGAGAGAGAGAGAAAGAGAGACTAAAAGAAAGATATGGATTGGTTAGAATAGCTGATGCAGTAAAAAAGAAAAGAATTGATAAGAAGCAAAAATCGAAGAAAAGAGAGAAGAAAAGAAAGGATAATAAAATCAAATTTGTTCAAACGTTTTGTTAAATTCTACTTTATTCGATTGTTTGTTTGGTTTTACGTCAAAATCTAAAACTTGTTTTTTAATTAAAATAACATAAACAATGACTTTCTAAGAAGGAGAAATAGAAACAGAAATACATGGCTTAATCCTCCATTTAATAAAACACTAAAGACGAAAGATCTTGAAAATGAGAATTTAAGTCGATCAGAGAACTAAACAATATCCAAGTTCTAAAAATACCAAATCAAAACCCTCTTCAACTTTTTTAAACAGGTCTCGTCATTAGTACGCCACAGATTGTTTATAAACTCAATTAACAACAGATTTTTTTGCAAAGACAAAAATAGAATATGAAACAGATTAAAAGTAACTACGAAATTGTAATATTTGTATTTAGTGGAAACAAGAAAAGCAACGAGATATATGTAACATATTGACCTCCGACTCAGCCGTCAATCAAGGAACATGTTCATCCGGTCGAAGATATCAGGGTATAACCTTGACTGTGGACAGGTTGAATTGGGTGCAGATGTGACGCCCACAAGAAGCAGGTGGATGTCAAACAATTATATAACCCAGGGCCACAGACAGGTTCAGTGAGTTGGAGTCAGGGTTGGAGATAAGATGCTGTAGAGAGAACCAGCACCCAGCAGAGGGCTATGGGCTCTCAGGACCCCCGATTGAGCAGCCCAGCAGAACGAAAAAGAAGTGCTGCTTAAGACAAAGGAACTGAGGGTCAGTATGTTGCATTTTGTTCAGTCTCCAACTCACCTCTCACACATAACCCTTTCGTAACCCTTTCGCAACCATTTCGAATAAAGTGTAAGAGGTATATTTTTCCAAAGAAGTGTGTTCGTTCGTCATTATTGTGTTGACTATGTTTCCGCATGCATCCGTATATGTTACATATAGACAAAAGTATAATATGATTAATTAATTGATTGATTGATTTAAACAGCATGTCAACCCATTTACGATTATTCTATGCCAAGAGGTTAAGGAATCGCGTAAATTGTAAGTTCATATTTACATTTTTAAGTTGTTATTTCTTAAGAGATTTTCCTGCACATGATCCAATCAAATTCAAAGTTCTTAAACAAATCTATATGAACCATAGACTCTGATTATGAGTGGACCTGGTAGTAATTACAATGCAGAGCTAGCCACTCACTCCCCAAATTTCTACAACAATAGCTTCATTAGATAGATTTTAGTGTCATACGTAAGACTTTTGGAGAGTGAATCGCTGAGACACGACTACCCCTAGAAAAAATTAACACACTTCGAGGATATTCACCTAATTTTTTTGTATTGTTTTTTAGGGTTTAAATAAGCTAATTACATAAGACGCAATTAATTTTTATTTTATAGTTGAACATTCAGGACAAATAAAATACAAAACAAAATAGATTGAATAATTTCAATAATGGTATCAATTTTACCAAGCTATGCAGAGGAAAATATTTCGGAACAACCAAATACTAAAGAAAAAATCATGGACTTCATTGACAAAAAAAACCCTCAAATTAACAGTTAATAGATCTTTGGTGAATAGAATCTCCCCAGGGATCATTTCTTTATTTCCATCATAGATTTTCAATTGAATTTAGATTCAGACACTTCACTGGCCATGTTATTGATTGCATATGCTTTTCCTGAAGAAAAGATTTAATTCCCTATTATCCGTGACAAGATACATTATTGTCCGAAAAAAAAAAACGATTTCATCACCAAACCGATTTTCTATCGATGGAATGAGAAAGTTATTCAGGTATTCAATGTACTAAAAAGAGTTCAGCAATCCCAACAAGGCCAATGGACAAACTATGAGGAGACCGTGCAAAAGTCTTTTACTTGAAACGACATATGGTAGATGGATTCTCTCAGGTTAGATTTTCTTCTAAAAACAATCTTTTTAAATGGAAGAAAGAAAGCGATCTTACATGTCCTTTATGTAATCACAAACCACAAACATTGGAGCATGTCCTCAGCTACAGTAAGACAGCTCTTGGAAGTGGAAAATACAACTGGAAGCACAACAGAGTATTGGAAGAGTTGATCAAATTTATAAAGGATTGTATGAAATCAGAACCAACTATTTCAATCCAGAAATTTGTTTCAGAGAGTGTCTGAATATACGCTGGCTCTAAGCAAACAATTAAGCATCGAGCTGTACTCGGTCAAAACCTTGGATCAAGTGGAGATTTTGAGGTAACCTACCAGGATGACATAACAATTACCCAAAAACAATATCCTGCAAAGGTCTGCGACCAGACATTGTTCTTTTATCAAGAGCGAACCTTAAAATCATCGAGGTAGAACTATCCATACCATATGAAAGCCAGATGAATCAAAGCTACGAATATAAAACCAGCAAATACGAAGATCTTTAAAAAGAGCTAGAAAAGGATGGCTACAGCGTGATCGTGAAAGCTGTAAAAATAGGAGCAAGAGGTTTCGTAGAAGGCACCTTGTACCAATTTCTGAGTCAAATCGGAATCAAAGGGCGTAATAGAGCCAAATGTATTAAACGCCTCATTGAAATAAAGAAAAATAGTTTCATGTGGATATGAAACAAAATAAATATTCCGTGGAACAATTCAACATGAATTTCATTAAACCGAAACTCGATCGCGAATGCGTAACAAGATTCACGTAATATTCTCATAACGCACACCAGTTATTTTTCAAATCACATTTCGCCGTTACACTTCTGAATCAATATCTAAACTAAGTTTAGTAAAAAAAAAACAATTAGGTCCTCAGTGATATATGCATTTATATTCAGTGAGTGGGTCTAGTGTGCAAATAAAACCGCTGAGATGAAGGCCCTAAAACGGTGCACATTCTCTCCTGATGACCCTAATATGATTTTTCGATAAGAAAATGATTGAGGCTAAAAACTTCATTTAACAAAGAAAATCCCATCATGTATGGGTGTTCTGTGGAATGTCAAAGGCAAGAGAAGTATCTGTCTGTTCGCTCACTTTTTGTTGAATATCAATTACTTTTTAAATAATTTCCTTCCTCTATTCATGATGTTGACGTAATTTCCTGTTTCTTTAAATGACATGCAACCTCACATCATGAATGACTTAGGAAGTTTATTTATTTTCTTCAGGCAATCATCTTTATGTCATTTATTTGAACGACGACATCAAAAGTTCCAGTAATATTGTTTTGTCTAATGAAGATTTTTATTTTACCATAGAATGTTACTTTTATCCAATTGTCCACACAATACGATTATTTCTCTTTCACCCACTTTAACTTCATTTTCTTTCGTTTGTGTATAAGTGCTGGTTTTTATTTGGTTTTCTATATGTAAATTTAATTTCCTTCGGCTGATTTCATACTACGTGATCCATTTGTTTTATTGTACATTTTCTATTTTCAAGAAATGTTGCTTTAAATTTTCTATACTGATACTTTGATTTCTTTCGAATTCAAAAACCGTTTCTTTTATATTTGCACCAAATTTTTGACACAGCTGACTGAGAACAACCGACATCATTCGTCACATTCTAGAGTGGATTGATAGGTCCCTACCAGGTACAATCTCTCCGGGCCAGAATGGACCTTGGAGCAATAGTAACGTGGGGTACTCCATATTCCTCCGAGTTTCAGGTTTGATGCTTCTCCATCAGATGGTTAATTATTTAGGAAACTTGTTGGGCGTGGGATCTTAACTCTCCTCAGAGATGCAGTCGGTGTATTCTGCAGCCCCAGCCAATTGGACTGTGTCATTTTTCAATAAGACACATTTTATTGCAATTCTTGAATTTTCTTCTTCGGTTCAAAACGTACAGAATTAACAAATTTGTTAATATCATATCAATCAGATCATTGATGATTAATTA
The DNA here is from genome assembly GCA_963585895.1 of Sepioteuthis lessoniana. Classification (NCBI taxonomy): domain Eukaryota; kingdom Metazoa; phylum Mollusca; class Cephalopoda; order Myopsida; family Loliginidae; genus Sepioteuthis; species Sepioteuthis lessoniana. Next base: position 4,227,875 of record OY757910.1, on the reverse strand, counting down.
TTACTGTGATGTGTAGGAGGTGATATCGTGTTTTGATATTTAATTTCCATTTTGTAGTGGTATATTTAATTTGTTTTTATATGTGGTTGCGTGTTCTCACAAGTCGGAAGGTCGCCATTTATAGCGATGGGGATAACATTATTATTATTATTATTATTATTATTGGGTTTTTGGTTTAAGTTTTAAGTTGGTTTTGTTGGTATTACGTTGGTTGCGTTGGTATTACGTTGGTTGCGTTGGTAATTCGTTGGTATTTCGTTGGTTGTTATCCCCTCGCTAAATGTTGATGGAAAATAAAGGTGGTGGAGAAGAACGAAGACGTCATTAGGTTTTTGTATCAAGGTTTTAATGGCAGCATGAAGTAAAGGGGTTTACGCTTGTATGCTGCGAGGTCTCGTAGGAAGGAAAGAAGGTAGGAAGTTGTTAGAGTGTATCATCTAATTTGTTTTTAACTAGGATCCCTTGGACGAGAAGAATAGACCCAAGGGGTCCATAAACTAGATGGCTTTCCTCATAGTGTATGATGCTGCTACTGCTATTCAGGAGCAGACAAATAGACGTCCGTTCCCATTGAGGATTTCTGAGGGAGAGAGAGATTCACGGGCTTTCTTCAATTTTTGGTGCTGCTAAGAAATATGGTTTGGGCTGAATAGGACAGGTCATCCTGATGGGGTGAAAATGTTCGGTGACTCTAACGGTCAAATTAAATTACGCGCGAAACAAAAAATACAAGTTTCTTTCTGCTACAGATGATTGCGCAGTTGAACCCTCATGGTAGTCTCTTCAAATTGAGCAGTTGATGACGTCAGAAACAAATACCAACATATTATTGAAATAAAAATCATTAACAGCAAAAAGTTTGTTCATAAAAATTTCTCACCCGAGACGATGATTAAACCAAGTTTTTAATTGGATATATGTTTCATCGTGACACGAATGGTCGAGTCGTTTAATAGCTGGTGAGTCATACCTAAAAACTCCAAAGAAGAAAGAAACGATTGATCATATTTTTTAAGCGTTAGAAATGTTTTTATTAAGTTTTTCTCATCACGATTTTCATTTATTAGACTTTTTCTATCACAGTTTCACTTCTCTGCACTGAATAACACCACTGCCTGTATCATTCTTAATACGACAGCATTTTGAACTGAACCAATAGCCAATTCTTCCAACAAGAGAGATTAAAGATATAAGCAGTTGTTTTTAGAACTTGTGAGACTAACCAATCAAAGAAACTCGTTTTGTGTGCGTGCGTGGTTTTTTGCTAAAAAAAAAATCCGACTTATAAAGGTTCCTTTTTATATTTTTTAATGATTGCTTTCTTGTTATCTTACAAGATTTCTGAAATTTTGGTTTGGTTTCACAGATCAACATCTTAGCCATTACGCCACGGGAAATACCCGGTGAGTCAATATATATATATATGTGTGTATATGTTTGTGTGTGTGTGTGTGTGTGTGTGTGTGTGTGTGTGTTCATTCATATACATTTGTGTGCATAGGTGTGTGTGTGTGTGTGCATGTACAAGGGTCATTCAATAAGATGAATTTTGCCTACGGAGTTGGCAACTGGAAACACTGTTTATGGATACATCTTTTTGTAAGGAAATCAATAACGATAGGTCCTTTCATATCTTAGAAGATTGTCGGCATGACCTTCTTTACAGACACCAAAATTCAGAAATGTTTCTTTACCGAAGAATCCATGTTTCCATTCTATCGACTGTCTTTTGGATTCAATCTCGTAGTTATGAGCCCATGCATCGCCCATTTGTTAACATTTTTGAGTAAAATATACTTTTCTGTACAGATCATGCCTTCTGCGGTAAATTTCATATGGTTTGCACTTTTCAGCCACCAAAAATTTAATGACAGACCTCTGTTCAAGCCTGGAACACTTTGTTTGATTTGCTGTCATTTTAAATAGCCTCAAAAGAAATATTTTTGTTCGATTGAAATTACTTTTACTATAAACCAATTCCAAAGGAATCAGAGTTTACATTTGTGGAAAAAATTTCTCTGAAAAAAGAGTATTTTGCTTTTTTTTTTTTAAATATTACTCTTATTTATAGAATTTCCTTCGTATACGTGTGTGTTTGTGTATATACACATTCATGTGAGTATTTATATATGTGTGTGTGTGTGTGTGTGTGTGTGTGTGTGTGTATATATATGTGTGTGTGTATGCGTGTGTGTTAACATACTTTTGTTTCCCGCAATTTTTCTTTTTTCACTTGAAATGATTCTTTAGTGTTGGCCACATGTTCAGTGAATGAGAAAGTTAGCACACGCCTTGCACAATGAAGGGATAAAAACGAAAGAGCAACATATCATCCACCCAAAAACCCACTCGAAGGGAAATCAAAACAGGCATAATTTCAATATTAAACGGAGGAAAATGAAAAAATACGCGTAATGTACAAAAAAAATTGAAGAAAACGGGTGTTACAAGTTACAAGAAAAAATGTAAACAAAAAAAGGTAAAATATTGTATTGATGAGAAGAAAGAAAGAAAGAAAGAAAGAAAGAAAGGATAAAATCAATAGAAAGAAAGAAAGAAAGAAAGAAAGAAAGAAAGAAAGAAAGAAAGGATAAAAATCAATAGAAAGAAAGAAAGAAAGAAAGAAAGAATAAAATCAATAGAAAGAAAGAAAGAAAGAAAGAATGGATAAAAATCAATAGAAAGAAAGAAAGAAAAAAGAAAGAAAGAATGGAAAAAACAAAAGAAAGAAAGAAAGAATGGGTGGAAAAATTGATAAAAATCAATAGAAAGAAAGAAAAAGAACTGGAAAACAAGTTAAATATATATAGCTGTTCAGAGAATACTTCTTCCAACCAATATTACTCTAACGTTTCTTCTTTGCCTATTTTGTCTTTTCTGTTGGCATTGAGATTCCCATTTTGAACGAAATGAGGCGTGAGGTAAAACTGATTTTTTTTGTGTGTGTTTTTCCTTTTTTCTTTTTTTTTTTTCTTTTTTTTTTTTTCAAAGACCTCGCCAAGTGAACAATCTCTGAAAAGACCTGACTGAGGTACTAATCGCCTATCAAACTCGCTGAGAAAAGAAAATTTTTTGGAGTATTTCTACAGACTTTGCTTTTTGCGTTGGAACGAGGTGAATTTTAATTTTACATTGCTTATTATTATTTTCACTCAATGCAAGTTCTTCATACCAAGTGGTTTTTCACTGAACTCTAAGTGACAGCAAGTTAGATCTGGTCTCCAGGACTTTTCTAAATATTCTAGCAATTTTAACAGTGTTACGATCTAGAGGGCCCCCGATTCTACTTCTGAATTCCAGTTCTCCAAGTCTGTTTTCTAGACTTTTGAGGACGATTCCATGGAGGCTAACTGCAATTACTATCACCGTCACTTTCATGTTCCACAGCCTCTTCAGCTCTCAAGCTAGATTCAGGTATTTATTCATGTCGTCACTCAAGTGCGAGACTTTATGCATCGTCAAGTTGCTTGTTCTATGATTCATCTGTTTAACCCCTGCCCATTTTAGGAAAGGTCCAGAGTATCTTACAAAGGAAACTGACCTAGGATTTTTATTCCTTTCATAAGTTTTCTGTTGTAGAGTTTCGTTTAGAGAAGTTTTTTGTTCTTTTGAGTGATTCCTTTTTTAGTTTTTTTCATCTTAAATTTATGGTCTCTGCTTCTAATATTCCCAGTACTTTTCTTTTTTCTTTTTTTTTTTCCTTTTTCATTAAAAGAATTGCCCATTTTAAAATCTCAAATTCCATTCCAATATCTTGGCTGTAGATTCTAAAATATTTGTGTAATGGTTTCAACTTCTTTTTCATTCTTGACAAATAAATGCATATAATCAAAATATACATTTGCTGGTTTACCTTTTCTTGTGACATTGTAAATTTATAACCTCCTGTGAATTATCTTGATTATCACAGAGAAGCATTCTTGCTATTACAAATAATAGTGAGCTTCCTTAGATGCTCCTATGGACATTGACATCTGCTAGGGTTTGTCCTCCTATTGTTTGTTCCATTATCAAGTTTCCCATAGGTTTCGTAATCGTAAACTTCATTGGGTTTACAATTTCTTCTGATATCTTGAACATTTCCCGGTAAAAAACATATTTGCTGGAACATGTATACTTTTGGAAGTCTATCAATGCCAAGGCTGATTTTTCTTACTTGTCTTTACCTCCTTTCGATGCGTTAGGCTATTTATAACAGATCATTATACTTGCTTGTCTTTAAATCTTATTGAAGGCGTTGGTCTATTTATAATAGGTCATTATACTTGCTTGTCTTTTCCTCGTGTTGAAGACTTTGGTCTATTTATAATAGGTCATTATACTTGCTTGTCTTTTCCTCGTGTTGAAGACTTTGGTCTATTTATAATAGGTCATTATACTTGCTTGTCTTTACCTCCTTTTAATACGGTGGTCTATTTATAAAAGGTCCTTATTCTTGCTTTTCTTTGCCTCCTTTTGATGCGTTGGTTTATTTGTAATAGGTTATTATTCTTGTTTTGCTTTATCTCCTTTTGATGGTTTGGTCTATTTATATTAAGTCAATATTCTTTCTATTCTTTACCTCCTATTAAAGGCGTTGGTGTATTTATAATAAGTCATTATTCTTACTTTTCTTACCTTTTTTCGATGCGTTGGTGTATTCATAATAGGTCCTTATTCTTGCTTCTCTTTAGCTCCTTTCGATTAGTTGGTCATTTTTCTTTTATTGTCTTTACCTTCTTTCTTTATTGCAATGTATCATCAACTATTTAATCAAACATCAGTCATTTATTTACACACATTTACATGATCAAACGGTTCTATTTCAAACAATTCAGTTTAGCATAAGTATACAGTTTATATGTTAAAAATTTCTATTTGAGTCATATTTGACCTATCAGATGTTACCACTCCGGGTCAGAGTGGACCTGGGAGTGATGGCAATGAAGGGTTACTGCGCATTCCCCAAACTCACCATCATTTGTTTAATATCATATCCAGGACACTCGTAGGGGGAGTTTTACTCCTAGCAGAGATGTCGTTGGTGTATTTTGCATCTCCAGCTGATTTGGCCACATTTGTTATTCGAGTTTCTTTGCAACATCCTTTCTTTTCTTCTGGATATTTCCTGCGGTTTTCAACCGAATAACCCTAATTACGATTTTTGTCCATACCAATAGTAACTGGTGACTTTCACTGAGGAACGAGTGACAGCAAGTCTCTTCAGGTCTCCTAGATACTTCTAAGTAGTCTGGATGATCTCAACAGTGATATAGTTTGGACGATTTCAGTCCTTTCGTAGATATTCAGAACCCACTACAGGCAGGCACCTCTGATGGTGTAATGGTTAGCAAGCTCAACTAGCAAACCTACTCGAGTGAGTTCGAGTCTCATTGGGTGCTCCATTCATTCGGCCTTGTGCCACATCTAAGCAAAATGCTTTGTAAATTACCACTACAGGCAGGATAATGACTAAAGTTCCAACTCCCGATTCACGAATGCACGATTGCTAGTGACGTCAAAAATACCATAGCCCCGTCTGTATTCTCTTTTATGCAGGTGGATAAGGTATCAAGCATCAGACAATAAATCTGACCAACCTCTTTTAGAGAATGGGTTGTGCCTGGTGAATAGGAAACACCTGTCTTAAACTAAGGTCATTTATTATATTTCTTTCTCAGCAAAAAAAAAACAAAAAAAAAAACGTAGTAATAGCACAGGAGAAATAGTATTTACGTCAGTAGATTTAGTAGCAATAGTAGTGAGTGAAGTTATAGTGATTGTAGTATTAGCAGAAGCCGCATTAGTTTTCTTTTTCGTGGCAGCCGAAATATCCTTATTTGAAAACACGAATAATTACAAATACACGAAAGAAGAGTAGCCTGAGGAGGTGGGGATGAACTGAACTGGCACTTAATGCGTATGCATGACAAAATAAGAAAGCGAGAGAGAGGGGGGGAAGTAGTATGAGTGTCTAAGAAAGAGAGAAGTGGAAAGAGAGAGTGAAACAAAAAAAGAGGGGAATTACAATGGCATGTTTGGCGCGTGAGTTCAAGTTCACTCCATGTGATAATTTTGTTGCAGTCTCTCCCTTAGGTTTTCTAACATTCAAATATATATCCAGTTAGATTTGCCCATCAGCTTTGATTACCCATCCGCTTTCTAGATGCCTTTTCGCTGGCTATTTCCTATTCCTGTCACAACGATTTGAAATCTTCCAAATGCACACTTTCCAATTCATGTAGATGGTAAACCGTATCCCGTGCATTAAATCTGTGACCTTGTAGCACATTTTGATATCATAGAGCGGCAAATAAAAACAGTTCCTTTAAGAGATACAATAAATAAGTACACTCTATGCCGCTGATGCTGTGCCCCAAATTTCTTTAAAATTCAAATATAATAAATTATGAATTTAAAAAATAAGTTCAACATAAATAATTTCGGTACGTTTATTGTTTTGTGTCGAACTTTATAATTGATAGTTTTTGGTTGCTTGAATCATGTGATTAGATGTCTGGTTAAGTGTACGTGCGCATGCGTAAGTGTGACTGATTTTTTTTTATTTCTTAATCGGCATGTGTGTGTCTTTTAATTTTTTTTTTTATTTCATTTATTTGTTTGTTTATTTATTTTTGTATGAGGTACGTACGTGTATATGTGTAAAAGTTTGATTAACTGCGCATACAACATCTCTCTCCACTTGAAGGGCGTTTCTATATTATTAAGTTAAACATTGTAATTTTCTCGTGATGCATTTGATTAATATTTCTTCCTTTCTTTTTTCTTGGTTTCTTTTCTTTCTAGCTCTCTGTCTCTTTATCTGTCAACATATGTCTCTTTATTTCTCTCAGTTTCTCTCACTCTCTCTCTCTCTATCTCTATCTCTCTATCTATCTATCTATCTATCTATCTTCCTTTCACTTTCTTTCTCTTCTCATTCTTTTTCTCTCTTTTTCCCTTCTCTCTCTCTCTCTCTCTCGCCCACTCTCTTCTTTTTTCTTTCTTTTTTTGCTCTCCTCCTCCATCCGTCATCATAAATGCCTTCCTCTTCATTTCTCTCTCTCTCTCTCTCTCTCTCTCTCTCTCTCTTCTCTTCTCTTTCTTTCTTTCTTTCTATCTATCTCTTCCCTTTCTTTCTCTTCGTTTCCCTTTCTTTATCTCTCTCACTCCCTCTTCCTTTCCCTCTTTCTCTCTCACTCTCTGTCAGTCTATCTCACCTTCTCTTCTTTTCTTTTTCTTTTCCGCTCTCCTCCTCTATCCATCAATATATGTGTTTACCGCTCTTAATTTCTCTCTCCACCTCCTCCTCCTTTTTCCCTTTCTTTCTCTCTCTCGCTCACTCTCTCTTCCTTTCCCTTTCTTTTCCGTTCTCCTCCTCCATCCTTCATCGTCTCTCTCTCTCTCTCTCTCTCTCTCTCTCTCTCTCTCTCCTGTTTCCCTTTTATTCTCTCTCTCTCTCTCTCCCTTTTCCTTTCCCTTTCTTTTCCGTTCTCCACCTCCATCCTTCATCGTATCTCTCTCTCTCTCTTTATCCTGTTTCCCTTTTATTCTCTCTCTCTCTCTCTTTCTCTCTCGCTCTCTCTCCATCGAACCAATTGCTGTTTTATTTATTTTAGTTTTTAATTGGAATAGTAAGTAAGATGGCAAATCTTTATATAATTAGAATGCTTCACGCAGTGATGTATAATTTTAATTTTCAAATCAAAAGTAAAGACAGAAAAAGTTTCTTAAAAACAAAAAATAGTTTTGAAATATCATAATTTGTAAATTTTTTAAATATTAGTTTGGTTTTTAACCTTCTTTAAGGTCTATATCAATTGGGAAGATTTTTTTTTCTGTAGATGACCACAGTTTGATGTACGTGTTTACCTAACCCCTTCACACAAATAGAATGTGACTTAATGTCAGTTTTTAAGCGGAGTACGACTGGTTTGAATTTGAGGTTTTCTCCTAGATCGATGGCCATACCAAGGTTAGTGAGCTCAGTCTGCCCTACTATTTACCCATGTCTGGGTGGAGAAAAGTTGGATTCATATCTTCAGAGAATTGGCGCTATGGGAAATGTGAACAGTTTCGTCGACGATTCGAACTCGTGTCGCCGTGTCCATTTACCACAAGTGGTTTGATGAAGAACAACCAAATTTGATATGCATTTCCTTTCGACTCACGGAAAATGTTTTTTTACGTAAAAAAGGCGGGAAGTCCATGAAATGGGCAATCTAACAATAACTGATAATCAGTGGGAAGTGATTCTGTTGCAAAATATAATTAATTGCACAGAATTTGAATTTACAAACTTTAAAAAAGAAAATGAACGAATTATTTGTCTTACTAAAGATAATTGTTCCCATCTAATCCCACATTACTAATTATGTTTAGGAGTCACAAGTGGATTAATGGTTGTCGTAGGAAATGAACATGGTAACCAGAGTTCAAATCCAAGACAAGTGCTAATAAACTTGGAAAAGATAAGAGTTAAACTATCCCTAGAGCTATGGGTACCTAGTTGGACCAACTGGGCTCTTTAACCTTGGTATAGTAACAAAAGAAGGAAAAGTTCTACATTCAAATCCGTAAAACCCACTAAAATAACTGACCTAAAATCATCATCATCATGATGTTGTGTCGCCAGCACGGATATCCCTGATCCTCTCTCGCCACTTCTCCATATCGTTCATCGCCTCTAACTGGGATAGTTTTCGTGATGGGAGGTAGGTGGCCGTATAATTGGTGCTTCGTGGGGTATTGCCTCCAGGACTTGTTCAATATTGCTCGCAGCATTCTTGTGTAATTGCCGTCAAGCTTTTTCTCCAGCCGTTTAGTTAGCGTCCAAGTAGTGCATCCATAATGACCTCAAATAATTGCATACTAATTTAGTTTATAAGTAATTCTCGTAGACGAGAAATAATTACATAGCATTATTGCTTAGTTAGGACTACATTCCAGTGTTATTTTTCCCCTTTTTGTTCCTAGATAATATTGTACCATAACGGTACCAAATAAAAGCTTGTAATGTTACTGCACCAAAGAGGACATTGTACCGTTACACAACAAATGTATGACTGTAACCTTGCCGTGAGAAAAGTTGACGAACACACGAAACTCTATCCTCACCGCTGTGCATCCAGGTTTCAACGGCTCTTTACATCATCTCTGGCTAATATTCAACTCTTGTCTTTACCTTGTCGCATTTTTCAGTCAACCCTTGTTTTTACCTTGTCGTGTCTCGCAGCCAACTCACTTTCAAACCCGAGTCGCCCCCTTACATCCACCTGGTGTCAGAGGAAGAAACATATCCGTTTCCGGTGGTTCCATACCTACGCAGATTTGGGACTTCAATGTTTTTTTAGTCATTTCTAATTACCATAGTCATTCAACCGTGACTGGCTGACCTACAACCAGTCCTTTGGCCTGACTCACTCAGGTCAGCTAGCAGTTCAGTAGACTCTCTGTCTGCTTTTTCTTATCATTTTTCTTCTCTCTCTCTCTCTCTCTCTCTCTCTCTCTCTCTCTCTCTCTCTCTCTCTCTCTCTCTCTCTCTCTCTATCTATCTATCTATCTATCACTTTTTCACCAAGGCCCTGGTATTAATGTCAATGCGTCATGTAATAATGTAAGCCGATCAAGATAAAGCATTAAAATGTCTTCATTATCATTTACAAATTTATTTTGAATTCCTATCCATCGACAGAATCAAGACAAGAAAAGGCAAAAATATCTTGACGTTCTTCAGAAATATATGCACGGCGCTTTCTTCTGCGAGTGCCGCCATATTTAAATACAAGCGTCTAATTTATTGGGTATCGTCTAAACCACATTTACCAGCGGTAAGTATGTTTATAATCACCTTATGAGAACGCGCAATGTGTAATATAATAATATCTGCCGATCAAAACATAAGATCATTAACTGTAAGTACACAAGAGAGTCTTGTTCGAACTGATTAAATAGTTACCCTCGGAATATAATGAATCATTGGCCGAGGCAAGCAGTATGACAAGAACATGCAAAGCGTAACGATTATCGTTATAGGAAATGAACTCGGAGATTCGATTTTAAATCCGGGATGAGACTGTTTGCATTTCATTACATGCTAATGCCCTTGGAAAAGTCAGGAATACATCTGTTCTCTCCAAATATCAGCAAGGGTAAATAGTAGAGCAGACTGAGTTTTATAGCCTTGGTTAGGCAACCAGTCTTAGAGAAGGAAAAATGAATTCAAACTAAATGTACTCCGCTCAAAATGACCTTGAGGCGGAGGGGTTTGGTAAATGCATACAAAACCAGTCAATTTTGCTTCATCACAAATTTACAGGGAGATATTTTTTGTTAGGCGCAGGGTATGGAAATTTCTCACAAAATATCCCGACAGCGGCTACAAAACAAAATATTTATGACGAGATATTTCTTCAGTCGTGTGGTTCGAGAAAGACTAGACGAAGATAGATTTTTTTTCCCTTTTTTTTTTTTTTTTTTTTTTTTTTGCTTTTCTGCTTAGACATATAAATATATTTGCGAATACAAGTATGTATCATATATTTACCACTCCAGTGCCGATCACGTACCTAGAAGGGAGATGGATGTATATGTATTTACCCAACCCCTCCGCACGAACAGGTTGCCTTACACGATGAATTTTTTAGCAGAATTACACAGTTTGAATTCCAAGTTTTCCATTTCCTAAACCAGTTGCCATACCAAGGCTAAAAAAATAAGTCTGTCCAACTATTTACAATTTCATGGCGGGGAAGGTATTAGCGCTATGCGAAATGCAAACAGACTGGATCAGGATTTTAAACTCGAGTCACCGGGTCTATATCCTACGATAGTAACAGTTACACCACAAAGAGATGGATATGTATATATATATATATATATATAGAGAGAGAGAGAGTGCGAGAGAGAGAGAGTCAGAATGCCTGTGCCCTGTCAACTGGAAGGAATTTTACACCCGGGTTGACTGGGAAAAGGATTCTAAAGGTTATTTAACGCCAAATCCATTTTATACTAATAATCAGTTCTATTTAATTGTCAAAAACATTTCTATTTCAAGCTATTCAGTTTAGTCAAGCAGTTCTAATTCAGCTAATTCAGTTTAGTATAAATACAGATTTTGTTTACACACAGTTATATGTCAAAATAGTTCTATATTAAAAAATTTAGTTTAGTGTAAGTAGAGTTTCAATGTCAAAAACAGTTCCATTTCAAATAATTCAGTTTAGCTTAAGCATGTAGTTTAAATGTAAGTTCAGTTTAATTGTCAAAATCATTTTTATTTCAAGCTATTCAGTTTAGCATAAGTATGCAGTTAGTTCAATTTAACCCATAGATAGGGTCCTATCAGGTGCTACGATTCTGGGCCAGAGTGAACTTGGGGGCATTGGCAATGAAGGAGTACTCCGCATTCACCAAAGCTCCAGTATCACTGAGGCCTCAACATTAGAGTCATATCCAAGACACTCATTGGGGGGGGGGGGTCTTACCCCTCTGTATTCTACAGCCCCAGCCAAGTGGGCAATACACAGAGTTAATGTCAAAACACTTTTATTTCAGATAACTCAGTTTAGCATAAGTACACAGTTTAGAGGTAAAAACAGTTCTATTTCAAGCAATTCAGTTTAGCATAAGTATGCAGTTTAAATGTCAAAACAGTTCTATTTTAAACAATTCAATTTAGCATAAATACGAAGTTTAAATGCAAAAAACACTAAACTCAAACCACGGTTTAGTTCTATTTAACATATTGATAGGACCCTTATCAGGTGCTATCACTCCGGGCCTCAGTGGACCTGGGAGCGATGATAATGAAGGTGTACTTCGCATTCCCCAAAGTTCCAGCATCAGTGGAACCTCACCATCAGATTGTTTAGTGTCATATCCCGGACATTCGTTGTGGGGGGTCTTACCCCTCTGCAGAGAAGTAGTCGGTGAATTATACAGCCCCAGCCGACTGGACAACATAAGAATGTGTTATAAAATAATTCTTTTATGTCTTTCGAACAGATACTACACTCTAGAGAAATACCGATCAATACGAATATACTACACCCGGCAAAAATTATGGAATTAGTACCCTTAGAGAATGTCAACCTTTTTTTTTAATTATTATCTAATTATTCAGCAGTAAATAAACTAATATCAGGTAAGACGCTCAATATCTTTCTTGAGTATATGAAAAATGTGTTTCAATAAGATATTACTTAAACAAACTAGATTAAATTATTTAAACGATTCACATAATTTTTTCTATGCTATGTAGAGGAAAATATGGAATAACTCAATATTGAGGAAAAATTATAGAATTCATTGTCAACAATTTAGAATCAATACTTAGTTTCCCTTCTTCGAGCTTTTATGACGATTTTTGTTATTTCAGATAAACATTTCACTTGATCAATATTCTTTATCAAAGTTGATCCAAGTTTCTCAACTGGTAGTTTATAGATCTTTGGTGGATGGAACCTTCTAATAAATCATTCTTTTACTTCCATCATAAATTTTCAATTGGATTTAGATCCGGAGTGCTCACATTTTTCGTTGGATATGCCTTTCCCGAAGGAAAACTTTAACCTATTATGGCCCAAATTTTTAATTTTTCAATTTATGATCAAATTATTATAAGGAAAGCATAATAGAAAGTAAACACATTGAAATATCCATTTAATCTTTATTACTGTATATATAAATATTAATTTTATTAAAGCAAAGTAAACTTTAAATTAACCAAAATGTAAATATTTAATGAGATTTTCCTATTCATTTTAACTGTCCACAAATGAGGACATTAAGTTAGATTGGGTTAATCCTCTTTGATTTATGACAAGATGCATTATTATCAAGACAAATGATTTCCTCCTCTAATCAGTTTTCTGTCGACATAATGAGACAATTATCCAGATTTTCAATGTACATGTGTGCATCGTTCGTTGAGTTAATTATTGCTAACTTCCCTGGTTTGTTAAAAGACATGCAGCCTCATTTCAATAATAACTAAGAAAATTTACTGATTCTCTTCAGGCTGTCATTTTTATGTTTTATTTGAACGGCACCAGACAACTGTTTTAGCATCATCATTTTAACCAATGCAGCGTCTTGTTTTATAACTGAATATTCCTTTCATCCAATTGTCCACACGCCAAGATCACTTCTCTTCAGCCAGCTTTAAACTCATTTTCCGTTTCACTAACATTGACTTTTGTTTCCATCGATTTGTTTTACGTTTCTAGAACATTTTCTCTTTTCAAACTATACAGCTTTTAAGTTTTCTACCCTGACGTTTTATTGTCTTTGATGTCTTTCCTTTTTTAACCACCCCATTTTTCATTTGAACCAAATCTTAGACATAGTTTACTGCACCTTTCGCTGCACGCCCCCCACAATCGATTGCTTTCTTCAGTGAGTTTTACAACCGTTTCTATTGTTTCCTGTTCAATAAGAACGATCTTTTAACAGAAGACTGATTTGTATCTCTTTACTTCTGCTGGTATTTTTATTAGGAATGCAAATTATAAGATTATTTCATAATATTTTTCCTCAACGTTGGATCATTCGATTTTACTTTGCTTGGAAAAATTAAACAATTAATTTAAATGATTTAATCTAGTTTGTTTTATGAATATTTTTCAAGCCAGAATGTTCAGTTATAAATAAAAATGTTTCGCGGCCTTAGATTGCTTACAGAGGACCTGATGATGCTAACATATTGAACATTTACAGATACCGAACTTTCAATGGAAATACACCTCTGTATGTTATTGATCAAGAAAATTTATGAGGGAGTGATTACTCTAATATAAAAAAAAAGCTTCTTGACAATATATAGCGGAAACTTACAAGAATGGGCGCTCAGAAAGAAATTATTCCATTTTTTATTTTTAACCTTCACGTCATATTAGATGTTACAAGTTTAAATGACTTATACCTGTTTAAATTGGGCAAGGCAAGGCAAGGCACTCCATGTCTTCTTTTAAGATAACAACTTAAAATGAAGATGGGTGTCTTTGTGACCAATGTGTCTGTCATTATATATCGACTATCGGGATCACGTGACGACCTTTGATTCACCCGAAAAATTTACACTACAGTTAACTTTTTTACGAGATCTCCAAAATAAATTGCCTCTATTCCTTTTTTTATTTTTATTTTTCCTTTTTTATTTTATTTTATTTCTCTTATTTATAGCTTTTTTTTTTTTAATGACAACTGAGCAAAATCCTGATAAAACGACGTCTGACCTGAAAGCAGTGGTATGTTAGTAAAATCCTCTAGGTGGAAGACTACGGCAACTACCATTCATCGACACTTTCTAAACATTATCAGAAACGAAATATAAGATGACCGTTAGGCGGTGGGTACTATGCTTCAGTAGTACCGTGGCGAGGTGAGTGATAAACCATGGTCAACCCAGCAGACAATCCTTGAAATGAAGAGAACTTCAATCAAGTCATCTGCACGAGTCAAAGAAAAATGGATTATGCTGATTACATTTCTCTGAAAATGTGGGTCAACTCTACTCGGGTGGTTTGGTTTGGTTGGGTTGGGTTTTATGGCATATCAACCATTGTAGGTTATTTAATGCCAAATCCCGTTTATACAAAATATTAAATATGATTTGTTGGTTGGTTGGTTGGTTGGTTGGTATTTATGGCATATCAATCTTTGTAGGTTATTTAACGCCAAATCCATTTTATACTTATAATCTATTTTTTATACTAATACTATTTCAAACAATTCAGTTTAGCATGAGTACACAGTTTAATTGTCAAAAACATTTCTATTTCAAACTATTCAAGCAGTTATATATAACAATTCAGTTTAGTGTAAGTACAGTTTCAATGTCAAAAACAGTTCAATTTCAAACAATTCAGTTTAGCATAAGCACGCAGTTTAAATGTAAGTACAGTTTAATTGTGGAAAAACAGTTCTATTTCAAGCTATTCAGTTTAGTCAAGCAGTTCTAATCCTGTTGATTCAGTTTAGTATAAGTACAGAATTGGCTTACACACAGTTAAATGTCAAAACAGTTCTATGTTAAACAATTCAGTTTAGTGTAAATACAGTTTCAATGTCAAAAAAAACTTCTATTTCAAATAATTGTTTAGCATAAGCACGTAGTTTAAATGAAAGTACGGTTAATTGTCAAAAACATTTTTATTTCAATCTATTCAGTTTAATCAAACAATTCAGTTTATCATAAGTATGCCGTTAGTTCTATTTAACCCATTGATAGAGCCCTATCAGGTGCTACCACGCCGGGCCAGAGTGGACCTGGGAGCCTTGGCAATGAAGGGGTGCTCTGTATTCCCCAAAGCTCCAGCATTACTAAATATGATTTGTAAAAAACATTTTGTAGATAACATTTTTAAATGAGCCTGAGCTCATTTGTTTGCACACAGTTAAATGGTTTCAAGTATTGCTATGTATCTCTAACAATTCAACTAAACATCAGTCATTTGTTTACACACAGTTAAATGATTTAACAGTTTTATTTCTAACAATTCAATTCAGCATAAATCATTGTTTATGCACTGTTTAAATGTCAAATAGTTCTATTTGACTCATTGACTCCGGGTGAACCTATAAGCAATGGCAACGAGAAGGTACTCCATA